>BQNB010020305.1:0-65650 GCA_026074375.1 Tanacetum coccineum | reverse complement strand
CTCAAGTTGACCCTACTCGTTATCGAAGTATGGTCAGCTCCCTTATGTACCTCACAGCAAGTCGTCCTAATTTAGTGTTTGCTATCTGCATGTGTGCCCGGTATCAGGCAAAGCCTACCGAAAAGGAAGCATTAATATGGGTTTGTGGTATCTGAAGGACACCGGATTTGAACTAACAACTTTTACAAATGCAGATCATTCAGGTTTCCAATATTCGAGAAAGAGTACAGCGGGAAGTGCATAATTTCTGGGTGAAAAGTTAGTAAGCTGGTCGTCCAAGACACAAAATGCACTACAATTTCTACTACTGAAGGAGAATATGTCTCATTGTCTGGTTGTTGTGCACAAATCCTATGGATGCGGTCATAGTTAACTAACTATGGATTTGACTACAACAAGATCCTGTTGTACTGCGACTCCAAGAGCGCTATTGCCTTGTCTTGCAACACTGTTCAACACTCACGGACGAAACCCATTGCAGTTTTATACCACTTCATCAAGGAACAAGTTGAGAATGAGATTGTTGAGCTCTACTTTGTCAAGACTGCTTTTAAGCTGGCGGATATCTTCACAAAAGCACTCGCAAGAGAACGCTTCAAATTTCTCATCAACTGCCTTGGCATGCAAAGCATTACGCCGGAAGAGTTGAAAAGTCTTGCTGAGTCAAAAGAAGAGTAATATACATTACTACTTCATGTATTCTATGTATAATATGTAAAATATTTTATCAAAAAGAACAAAAAGATTTTCAATTTTCAAAAATATTTTTCAAAAACCAAATACAAAAATATAAAGTTAGAAAAAGAAAATACAAAATTAAAAATTTGAAAAGCCAAAAATAATCTTCTCAACATGTCTTTCAAGATCGATAATATCTACGATCTTAGAAATGTCATTCAATAATGACACAGAATTGTAGATAAAGTTCGATTGATAATTTAAAAGATTTTAAAACATGTCCTTTCCTCTTTTCTACGGTTTGTAATTAAATGTCAGATAACAACCCGGTTCTCATATAAAAGGAAAATCTATGCTTCAGTGCGTTTATCATTAACAACAAAAAGAGAAATCTTTTTGGTCTCGAGTTTATCAATCAAAACATTCTAAGTTTTGAAACTCAAGAAATGGCTTGTGTACAATTAGTACACAACCCGGGCTTCCTAGATAAGATAAGTGTACGCGTCAGTGCATTTATTCTTTAAAAAGAAGAGAAATCTTCTTTGACCCGAACAATTTTTTCCTTTTTAAAAAGATATTACAATTCATGTTCGAGTCAATCAATTTTTAAATGTTGAAAATAAATCAGAATATGTTTTGTCATCAATGGGAAATGTTTTTAAAAGAAAATTCGATCTTTTGAACAAACTAAAGAAACCTATAAATATACTACGGGTCTTTGTTCGAGGAGGAGACAGTGCTTTATCATGAAAATTTCCATAATAGATCAAAAGAATATAATCAGAATCAGTTACATCATCTGGAAAAATAATCAAGGAAATTCGACCACTCAAACAAAAACTACAACTCTTTAAATAGAAAACATGTATTTGTTTGAGGGGAGAACGTGCTAACGGATATAACTTTTTCAAATAGTGTCAAGAGAAAATAACCGGGAACAACATTAAAACTTTAAACAGATTATTATTTGAGGGGGAGTTAACAGGGTTAACTCAGGGTTTAGTTTTGCAAAATAGGAATAATTTTAAGCGTATTAAATGTAACTTGTTAAAAGTTTACCACCCAAGGAACATAGATGCAAAATAATTTAACCCTTAAGGTTCTAAGTGTGATAGATAAGTTTTAGTCTTTTTTCCATGAACTAAAAAACATGAGGGACTTAAGTTGCCAAAGTTTGAAACTTATGTTATATAAACACACCACCCACCGAACCTCCTCTCACTTTTCTCAAAACACTTCAAAATTTATCCCTTCCCTCCACTCTCGTCATTCGCACAAACCTCAAACACAATCAAGAAATGTTTTTAGGATAAAAGGTATAGCACGAAATATGTTCTTTATCACTTTCTTATATCACTTGTAAAAGGAATTAACCTCTTTCTTCCTATAACTCTAAAAAATCTGTAAATAGGTTTTAGGGTTTTATAAAAAATCAAAGTGTGTCTAAGTACAATTAACCATAGGGCTTTTGTGCCTATTGGTGTGTTAGAACTCGTGCCGATCCAATTTGTAACAACTCCTTGATTTAGTTGTGATTTTGGATTTGAATTTAGGTGAATGAGATGTGTGAATGATCAAGATTGGTTACTGATGTGTTATAATCATTTGTGTATGCTTAGGAATTCTTTAGAAACATCTCTCTAGATTTTGGAATTAAAACAATGTGTTCTTGACTTTGAATCGTGCAAAAGAGATATGGAAATGGTCAAGTGTTCTTGTAGTTGTGTTATAATCATTTGTTCATGTTTAGAAACACCTTAGGAACACTTAGTTGAAATCCTGAATGATAAAAACATGTTCTTAGCCATTTTTTAATGAAAAAGTGTTCGAATCAAGTGAATGTGGAGCTCATATGTTCGAATGTGTTTGTGTTTGTGTGATTATCACTTGTACTCACTTGGAAATTATTTAGGATCCTTGAACTTGAGTTATGAAAGTAAAAATTGTAATCTTGGTGTGTTTCGAGTACAAAACATCACTTAGAAGGTTTTAGGGCCCGTTTGATGATAAATAACATGTGTTTTTGTGTTTGTTTGAGGATTATTGCTTGGAAAATGCATAGTTTTACATGTTATAATGTTTGTGTGTTACAAGAATCAAACATGTGATCTTTGATCATTGTTTCGAATCTAGTGAATCTCCACAACCGAACTTGAGGTTCACTGAACCAACGAATGACAGGCCAAAATGTTGTGTAAACCATAGAATCGCTGGACCCAGTGAACCATAAGGCGTTTACATTCTAGCGAAGACCCCTTGTTAAATCCAGCGAATCTGACCCAATCAATAACCAGCGAATGACCCTTTTTGGTGGAATCCAACGAATAACCCCCTTAGGGAATCAATCAAATCTGACCCAGGGTCAAGATCAAGCGAATCATGTCAAAAACAAACATATGATAATTTTCAAAGGTTCAAAATTCAAAAGATCACAAAGAAAAGGTTCAAAAATTCAAAATGTTCAAAAACAATGTGTTTCAAACTTAAATACTTTTAAAGTGGGGGGAGTTAACGTTTAATTTACTGAAATGAGAATCGGAATTATTAAATAAAGTTTTAAAACGGGTGTGTATTCTTACCAATTAATACATTATCACAAGATAACCTGTAACTGACTCATGTGACCTCGACATAATATGATTAGACTGTTGACTGCGTTTGACCATTTCTGTTGACTTTGACTTTGTTCGTTGATTATTATGATTGGGGAGTATGTTGGGGGGAATGGTGGGCCGTGACCAAGTCTCTAACTTTTTAATCCCGTGATTAGTATGATCTTTTGATGTGTAAATGACTATGCTTTCACATGCTTGAATACATTTCTTATCTGTTAACCGTGAAAATGTCAAAAATAGTTTAACATGTACTTTTATATCTAAAGACGCGCCAGCGATCTAAGTTGTATCCGGTCTAGGGTATTCAAAACATTGTTAGCATCGCTCGGTTTGCATCTGTTTGAGAGTACTTGAAAATCATTGTTAGCGATTTAGTGACCATCCGTCTTAGATATAAGAGTATTTCAATATAAACTATCTTTCTCATTAAATGTGCTATATTTGGATATATCTCTCGTAAATTTTACCACAGTGCACTAGGGTATTAATTTGTAATACCCATGCATTAATCTTTGGATTTCGCCTACTAGTAGAATGGATTACTATACTAGTACTTGTACTATGTGTGGTATTCCTGAGGCACTTAATCTCATTTGAGATATTTTCCAAAAATAATAGTAATGATGTGTGTAGATTTTATAAACTTTATTGCTTCAAATTTTTACACATCATTATCTATTGATTTCAAAAATAACACAAATGCCTCTACAAAATGAAATTTCACAGACAAACAAGTTCTTTTGAGTCTGTCTTTGAAATAATTTGACCAAGGGTTACTAATAAATCAAGATGGTTAGTAGAGATAGTTAACACCTAAAAGCTGATAATGCATCTCTTTAACATATCAGTGTACCTTTGGGGTTCAAGGTCACTTTACTAAAAGAAGAACTTATTCTCATGCGAATCAATCATTTTCTAAAAAGTTTTTATTACACACAAATGATGCTATTTCTCTAAAGATTGGTAAGATGAACACTTTTGAGCATGAGAAACATAAAAAATTTTGTTCGTTCTTACATCTTTTATTTTGTAGAAATATTATCCTGGAACTTAATTTAAGTGAGGATAAACAAAAACAGAACGAGTGATTAAAAATCGTATGTGAAAAGAAAAGAGCATTAATCTTGTGTTAGAAAAAGTAAGTAAAAAGGAACATGAGAAAGAAAATAACATAAGTATGGACAAAAAAGAATTGCTCGTTCATACAAAACAGACAGGGAGAATATAAACATAATTGAAATAAATATGCTTAAGTATGTATTCATGTGAAACTAATCACACTTTGAATCTTATTATCAAAATTGAATATGTCTCGAGCAAATCCACAAGCAGCAATTGTATCTGAAGAGCATCTGGTTCCAAGAGATAACATACTCAAGATTACAAAGAACAACCAATGTATTGCCTTAAATCCAAACACCACTGATTTATTTCTTAGAATTGACATTTCAATTCTCAAATACCACAAACTATACAAACCTATCTCCTTAACTGCAACAATACCAGTCATATACATGTAGCAATTCTAGACAACCCTGACACACAACTCAAGCACCAACACATTTCAATTCAAACTTGACACACAACAATTCACTCTCAATGTTGAACTACTTTGCACTGTGTTGCAGATGCCACCAAACGTTACCAACAAACCTTTCACCAAACCTCTTACAGAATATGGACTCCTTGCTTTCATCAAGACATTGGGTTATGATGAAGATTCAAAACAAAAAATGATCATAATTTCACACTTTATTGCAATAAGGCTTTATCAACCCTGGAGAGATATTCTAAGTGTCGTCAATAGATGTCTCATGGGAAAAGACATAAGCTTTGATAGAGCAAGATTGTTGATGCTTCAAATCCTTTGGGGCATCGTACACTCTGCCAATTTAGACTTTACATCACTAATTTGGGATGAATTTGAATGGCAAGCCTTAGATAGGATGACAAGTCCGACTAAGAAGACAAAGCTAATCTATCCTCGATTTACAAAGCACATTATTGACCACTTCTTATCCACAAACAAAAGTATTCCTTGGTGATCTAATGCAGACATGCATAGTAAAGAACATGATTCATTTTTGTCTAAGCTGATCAACACTATAGATGGTGAATTTAAGTTTAGCATGGGGATACCAGATATAATGATTAATGATGCAATCAAGAAGTCAGCTGGATACGAAGTCTATCAGTCTACGAAGAAGAAGACTGAGGAAAACAATGCTCAAGAGGAATTAGAAGAGCAAAATGTGTCTACAGTCAGCAAAGGACGGGGTAAAGGTTATATGTGCTTAGGTACCCAAGAAGTGAATGTCTCGAACAAGCCAAAGAGAGATGTTATTCCAAGGAGAAAAAGAACAATCACTTATGCTAACAACCTCCTTGAAACTGAAGATGAAGTAGTTTTGCTTGCTAAATTAGTTAGCACTGAGGAACAAAGACATCAACAACAAGGAATCATGACATAATTGGTAATTGAAAAAGAAGTTAATATATAAGTTAAAGAAGCATTTGCTGCTGAAAAAGGAAAGAAACTCAAAGGTATTACAACTGAAGATCCAACAGTTCAATCACTTCCAGACTTATGAAAAAGGATCTAAGGAAAGCAGACTTGAGAGTATGAGACAACAAATACAATCAAGAAAAGGAGAAGGGTCTAGTGCTGCTACAGATTAAGAGTTTGAATACTTCTTATATGCTGATAGTGAGGCAACAACTAGCTCTTCATGATCAAGTGACGGAGATGACACAGATGATGACAAAGATGATGCTTAAAAACCTGATATGGATGTATCTAATGATGATTATGATAGAAGAGATGATGATGAAGCAAGGTTTGGGTTATTTATGTATGACAAGTCAAAGGAACTACCTAAGTATACACCCATCGGTCCTACTGTAACCTACTCATCTATGAAGGATTACACAATGCTCCTAAATGATCAACCTGAGAATGAATTGATAGATTTAATGCGTGGACAAGTGTATACTAAAACACAAACAATCTTTATGGTGGCTAACCCAGAGGGAAATCCTGAGGTAACAAGCTTCTTTTCAGGTGCATCTGAAGTACCATTAGGTACAAATGTAGATGTTCAAGCAACTAAATTTGTTTTGCAGGAACTGTTTGAGGACGTTGTTGATCATCAAGTATCATCTCCACCAGAAACTACAACGCATAACCTTGTAACAAATCCCTAACAAAGTTCAATTTAAGTCAAAGCAAAGAAGCTCATAACAAAGGCTAGGCACACAAAGCTAAACTTCAAAAAGGTAATTAAAAAGAAGTTCAAAGAACACTATCTGAAGCTGGAATCTCTTTCAACAATCAATGTTTTTGAAGTTATAGAAGAGACTGTCCAAGCGAAGGTCCCTACTTAAATGAAGAAACAGCTGCCTACACATGTGCCAAAAGCCGTTGCTAATTTTGTTAAGCCTCATCTTAACAATACCGTGTTCAAAGTTATAAAGAATAATCGAATCAATCTTTTCACTACACCATCACCAACAACTACTGATGATCTCTTAGAAATGGAGTTGAAGATAAAGCTATATAACAAGATGTACCAGAATAAATCATTTGACACTCATGATATACATTAATAGCTTCATAATATCTTGTTTAAATCCATCTCCCATGATCAAGAATACCTGAATGCACAAGACAAAGAGCCAGCCTTAAAGAAAAGGCCTCACAATGATCAGGATCCTCCCAATGATCGTAAGGGGGAGAAGAGAAGTAAAAGAAGGAAGGATGTATGAGAATCCTCTTCTAAATTATCAAAGAAAGATAAAGCTCCTATTGATTATGTTCAAGATGATATTCCTACTGATAAACCCTAAGACAAAGGAGAATATATAAAAACATCCCAATAAGAAATGGTTTTCTAAGAAGTCGGGGTCAGTGGATGATGCTAGAGAAAGAAAGTCCAACTGGTTTAAAATTCTTTTAAAATCTAACATTGATCCAGACGAAGATTGTATTATTGGACTCTTAACAGTCACAGTGGCAAAGAAAGACGAGTTTACTATAACCAATCTGGAAGGTGCTAGACTTTTGATGTTGAAAAGATAGTACAAAAACTATGTAGAGTTAGAATATCATGTTGATCAGTTGAAAGCAGCAATGGCAAAAGAAACACAGTGGAGTAATAGTGATAATAATTTGACCAAGCCTTGATCTTTTGAAAAATAGATGTCCAAAAGTGAAAAACCCGACAATCGCTTCTACAACAAAGACTTCTACTATTTTTTTTTCTTGGCATGGAGAAGAAGTATACTTCATCCCTTACCAAACATTATGTTGCCAGATACTACATTAAATGGATAAAAGATATGATCTAAGATAGATAGAGCAAAGAAGTTTACCTTTACTATGTTGATGCTCTAAATGGTATTCATCGGTGGGATGACATGAGAAAAGATTTCTTCAATGCAGAGATAGGTAATAGGTTGACACATAAAGTCTATTCTGATAAGAGGATCATTACTTATGTAAGTGTTGATGTGAAAAATAAGCAGGGTTGCAGTTTTTTAACGTCAATCAAGGTCAAGAGAACAAAAAACAAAGAGCATGAGTTTAGCTATGCATACCTTTCAAGACTCAGCCTTAATGAAATAGAAGAGATATATTTGTTGAAGGTTCAAGGGAAGCTTCACTACCTAAAGTTAGAGTTCAAGATTGATTTCATTAATGCACTTCTCATCTACATCAAAAGAGTTGTGCTCAAAAATAGGATTGAAGACATCCAACTAGGTGTGGAAAGCTATTAATACACTCTAAACCTCACCAAGCCCAAATTCTACTTTTCTGGAATTGATCATAAGATACCGTACACAACAACTGGAACATAAAAGGGAGTTGTCTACCTTAACAAGTATAATGTGAAATCCCTTATGCAGTGTGATGAAGTGCACAAGTTTTGTGATGGTACTCTTTTGAAGGTTCAAGGTAATTTTTTAAAGATGTTAAAAGAGAACAGATTAGGTCGTGGAAACGTGAAGCTAGATGGCAGAGAATGGACCAATAATGACATCAAGAGATCAGAGGTGATGCTTGAGAAGATTGAGAAGACACTGAAGCACAGAGAGCAGCTCAAAAGACTTGAAGGATATGTTGGCGGAAGACCAAAGACAATTGACACACGCTTATATGTAAGACCTTAGTAACCACCCCTTAGGGGAGATTGTTAGAAATCTAGTAAGTATCGGTTACTATGTCGTATTTTATGTTTAGTCATTTTTGGTTATATACGTTGTAATAACTTGTAATATCCCACATTACCTTCCTAAGAAAACCTAGAAGCAGCCCCACACATATAAATAAAGGGCTAAAGGGAGGGATATGGGTTGGTAATTTCCATTTTCTCCCTAATCTAATCCTCTCTTATTTCTTTATTCTCTTTCTCCATCTAGGAATTTCACTCACCTCTCTCCCTCTCTCTCACCTAATCTCTCTCTCTAAACTGTATATATGGTGTATGTTTATGAGTATACTACATTTGTTTTTATTTAAAACCTGGGTAGTTAATTTTAAAAAATACTAATTAACAAAAATACTAAATATTTGAACCTTGTTTATTTGTAGATGACATTACCTTTTCAAAGCATGAACAACTCGACTATAAAGTCGATTCTCAAAAAAGAGAAACTTTATGCACCAAACCTTTTTTACTCGTATCACAATTTAAGGGTTTTCCGTAAGGTTGAATGTTAGCTAGTTCATTTGGAACAGCCTTTAACCCCGACTCATGCTCCTACTAAGCCTGATGTTGTACGTGATTCATACACTGGTTTGTATAATGCGCAACTAGAATTTGCATGTCTTATGCTTTCTAGCTAGACTCTAGACCTTTAAAAGAACTTAGAGGACTACAATGCATATAACATGCTTAAGGAATTGAAAAATATGTTCCAACAACAAGCTGATCAAGAACTATTCAAATCATTTAAAGTATTCCATGCTTGTAATCATGAGGAAGGGAAGTTTGTTAGCTCCTATATCTTAAGGATAAAGGGCTACCTAGGACGCCTTGGTTTCCCATGCCCAAAGAACTTAGAGTGAGTGTGATTCTTAACTCCCTTTCTAAGGACTATGAGCAATTTATGTAGAACTATAATATGCATAGCATGGGAAAGACAATGGTTGAGGTCCATGCTATGCTTAAGCTAGCTGAGAAAGTCACTCCCAAAAAGGTTGCTACTCTTGCTGTCTTTAAGATTAGAGGAGGCAAGATCTAGAAAAAGAAGAACAAGAACAAACCGCAAGCTGCTCAAGGAAATAAAAGTTGTAAAGGCAAGGGTAAATTAGCTGATGCCCCCAAACCAAAGATCCCCTCACCAGCTAAAATGGAGCACCCGACTAAGGACTCGATATGCCATCATTATGGAGAGGTGGGTCACTAGAGGAGGAATTGTCCTGCCTACATTGATGAGTTAAATATAAAAGAAGAATAATACTAGCATGGCTACTACATCAGGTATCTTCACTATATAACTTTACTCTTTTCCTAATAAATCACGGGGTTATGACACTGGTTGTGGTACTCACATCTCTTAATACAACGCAGGGTCTTAGAGGAAGCAGAAAGATAAAACAAGGCACTTTGAATCTGTACGTAAGCAATGGAATGCGTGCAGTTGTTGAAGCGATAAGTTTTGATTTATTTCTTCCTAATGGTTTGATTGTTGTGTTAGAAAATTGTCATTATTCACATACTATTACTAGAGGATTTGTTTCACTTTCACATTTGATAGATAATGGTTTTATTAATAAGTTTACGAATTTAGTATTTCTGTGTCTAAAGATAATGTTGTTTATTTTAGTGTTGCAAAAAAGGTCTACAAGGCCGATTAATTACCACCTAGGCTCTACAAGGCCACCGACCTTGCCGATTTATGTAACTGGGTCAAACAAATAGGTCAACTGTGGTCAACGACGATCAACGTTGGTCAAACTTGCCAAAATCCTTCTAATCTTGCCAAAAGCACCTAAAACTCACCGTAAACTTGTTTTGATCATTTATAGTAATTGTTTAAATCTATTACAAGTTGTTTTTTAGAAAAAATCTTGCCAATAATACCTAAAACTCACTGGAAATACATAAAATTTTCCAAAAATACCCAAATTTTTTCAGAAATGCCAATTTGATTAATCCCCCTTAGACAGATTACAAGCTACAAGGTGGTCGACTGCTTGGCTAATGATTCATGATTTTTGAAACCTTGGTTTATTTTAATGTTATTCCTCATTATGGTATTTATGAAATTGACATGCATAATCTTGTATCAAATGATGTTTATAGTTTTATATATACAGTTAGCAATAAAAGAACCAAGCATAACTTAGATTTTACTTATCTATGACATTGTTGTCTTGGACATATAAACAAGAAACACATTACAAAGCTGCAACATGATGGCCTTTTAAAATTAACTAACAATGAGTCTTTTGATAAGTGTGTGTATTGTATATCTGGAAAGATAACGCATAAGGCTTTTTCCAATCAAATGGAAAGAGCTAAAGATCTACTTGGACTAATACATACTGATGTATGTGGCCCTTTTAGAAGTGCGTCTAGAGAAGGAGCTAGCTATTTCATTACATTTACTAATGATCTTAGTCATTATGGTTATGTTTACTTGATTAAACATAAACATGAAGTCTTAAAACTTTTAAAGCTTTTCAAAATGAAGTAGAAAATCAACTTAGGAAGACCATAAAGGCTCTTCGATCCGATCACATTAAGAAGTGTGAGATTGTCTCACAATTCAAACCTCCAAACTCACACAACGTAAAAGGGTGTTTGAAAAGAGAGATCAAACTTTGCTTGACATGGTTCGATCGATGGTGAATCTAACAACTCTGCCTATGTCCTTTTGGGGCTATGCTCTAGAGTCTGCTGCTCGCATACACAATATGGTTCCAACCAAGAAGTTTGAAATGACACCATACGAATTATGGCATGGGAAAGTCCCTAATGTGTCTTACTTAAAGGTTTGAGGTTGTGAGACACTCGTGAAACGAGACATGCTAAATAAACTTAAACATAAATATGTTAAGCGTATCATTGTTGGTTATCCAAAGGAAATGATAGGTTACTGTTAGCCTTAATTATATTAAGTCAAACAAGAATGTTATCGGTCTTAGAAAGTCAAACTAGGTCTTGTATTGTATTAGGCTAGTCAGGTTCAACGGGCTTGGATTGTAATCTAATATTGTCCGTGTTTCGGGCTCAAAGCCTAAGTTAAACCAAGCCCGGCCCGTTTAGAAAGCCCAAGTGCCAAGATAGCAAGGCATAGGTATAAATAAAACCCTCTCCATACAAGGAGAGGGTGTTGGTTACATTTTCATTCATTTTGTAACTCACCACTTTTATCTAATCTAACTTTCTTTCTTGTTTCTCTCTCTACTTTCTCTCTTTAAGTTTTTCTTCTTATTTTCTAGCTTATTGGTGCATATTTATAAGTTGTGATTGGATTATATCATGGGATAACACATTAACAACAACTACTAAACCAAATTCAACAACATAATCCATCAACATCATTCTACATTAAGAACAGCCTCACAACATCATTACAAACCCATCAATTCCAACTGTTCTAAATCCTAAAAGCCCTCCGTCACAAACAAATCTTCACTCCACAAATCCCATCTCCTCTAACTTTCACAAGACTTGAAATTGAATTAATTCAAACTAAGATCGAATCTCAGTTCTCTTTTTCGTGTGATGCATCAAAGACCGTTCAAGATCATATCACGAATGAGAAATCATCATTGATTTATGCAAAGATTAACTTTGTCTTTTATATTTGAATTTAAAGAAAATTTATAACAATCATGTTACACTCTTTCTTTGATTCGTTTAATCAAACACAAATACAAGACAAATCATTGACCCTACCTGAGACCCTCCAAAGGATCTAGAAGTTCATTCTTGCTCGTGCCTCCTGGAAATGAAAAAGGGTAATGGATCATTTGTGTTTTGTGAAATCAAAATGGGGTTCGTGCACTTGATTTTTTGGTTTAAGGCTCGATCGTGTATAAAGATTTATCATCTTGTACCTATGATTATTGTTTTGAGAGATGAGATTGAGTGGGTGAAGCTGCGTTTTTCTTTTAGGAGAGAAAGACTCAGATGGGGGCGGTGTGTTTAATGGTCATATGATATTAGGGTTAAATGCCCTAATTACATGGGGTTTTATATCTATTTCTCTGTTGGATCCGGTTTCAATAGGTAGTGTTAATAGATTTGGGCCCGCATATTTCTTGGTTTGGACTTGGGGCTGCCGTGTATTTAATTATTGCATGGGCCGTGTATGAGCTTTTGGCGGCCAGGTCATAACAAAATACATGGGCCGAGTTCCATTTTTGAGTAGGCCGAATATTTTTTCAAGGTTGGATTATGGTCTGCTAAAGGGTATATAATAATGACAGCTTATGGATTTGATCATTAGGTTGATGTTATTGGATTAATGCGGGGATAATGTTATATATTGAGCCAGGAATAAAACGCTTTCACGACAAGTTTGACTAGACAATATTGATTTGTTAACGACAATTCAAAACAATATTTGTCCTAATTCAACAACATTAAACACGAACAACAACACAACAGACGTGATACATAACACTAAAACGATCCAAATAAGATTCACTAAAAAGACAAACGGCTAAAGATTCGAATTACGATGACAAGTGATCACGGAGTTGATTTGGTATCCCTTATTT
Source organism: Tanacetum coccineum (assembly GCA_026074375.1). Classification (NCBI taxonomy): domain Eukaryota; kingdom Viridiplantae; phylum Streptophyta; class Magnoliopsida; order Asterales; family Asteraceae; genus Tanacetum; species Tanacetum coccineum. The sequence goes on along the minus strand of BQNB010020305.1, from coordinate 52,621 downwards.
GAGATTGAAGTTGGGTTTCACGAAGGCGTCTACTTATTTCATCATTGAGACTTCCTTCTATTTTCTACCCCTTTTCTTTAAACTCAATCTATCGATTGATGACTTGCTTGAATGTATACAGCTATGATTGAGACTTGAATTATCTAGTTACCAGCAGTCAGGGGTGGTTGGTTGCAGACCTGGTTAACTATCACTTAAAGGAGTTACATTGTAGTACTCAGTGTCACACGCAAAAGACGATGTGGATAATTTTAAAAGGTGTTGTACTTCTTATACTTTTCTGTTTGGGTATAGAGTACTTATAGATTTAATCTTGCACCGTTCTTCAATCAACAACAGTGCAAGCTTAAGTAACAAATTTGGGGGATTACACTTCTTTTTCAGGTTTGGTATATCGGGTTTACTTCACCAAGTGATCACAACAATAGCCGACAGAAACCTAGTTGGTAAGTTAGCATAGAGTTTAAAGTTTTAAGATGTAATCACAATTTCTTACAGATAGATTATGGCATTCGAAGACAGAAGATACCTTCACAGTCTAAGCAAAATCTCGAATGCTTCAACACATTCAAATACAAGACCGTGATATATACCATGTTTTCTGATTCTTCCTTCGATCTCCTCTACGGTTTTTGAAGATAAGCAGGGAAAAGCTTTGTTTGGATTTCAAGATTTTGCTAAAAGACAAGAACTTCTCGGTAACATGGACGTACACGACAATGATGCTTCCGAGAGTTCGCAACCATCATGGGGGAAAATGTGTACATCCGGGACTTAGTTGACTTTGATGTTACCATGTCAACTTCCAGGGGGAAGTAGTGTATACTACTTTACTTAGTATGGTTTATGAAGTATTCTGCATACGTGAGAAGAATTGTTACCGATTTCTCTCATGCACCCCCGAACAAATATTCACCAAGCCTTTATGACAAGAAGCAGTGGTCGTTGGTGTGGTTTGACTTCTACAAAATTCCACTGTGCACGTCAATGACAAGTAGAAGATTGTTCAAGCTGCATCAAAGTTTTAGAATCTGCTCAAGATAGGGATGTTGGTTTGGGGGGAAGCTGATTTAGAAACTTCGCTAAAAAGGAGTCTATGAAGAAAGCTTTTTAAGACATGTTGCATGAATTGGGGGGAAGTTAATCCAACTCATGCATACTACAAATGTTCCAGAACAAGTAAAGACAATGAAGATCCAAGATGGAGTACAAGTTTCAAGACAAGGAGAACTCAGAAGACATCTTCAGCTTTGGAAGTGCTTTGGAAGACTTTATTATATTGTAATTGTACTTGATAGGAACATTGTAAGTAATTCTGTATGTGTCCACATATTGGGGGAAGATTGTTAGCCGTAAAATATGGTGACATGTCCGGAATTACAATAGTTTAGTTACAGTGTGACACGTAGGGACTAATAATGACAAGTTACAATAGTTATGTGTCACTAAGACTATAAATACCCCCTCCATACTTCCATGGAGGGGTGAGGATTCATTTTTTAAAGTGCGTGTGTTCTTGACTTTCTCTCTCTAGACACACACATCTTCTCTCTACACTTTTTCTCTCATCAATAATATGGCTAAACATTTATTTTATCCTCCTCGACCTCCGGATCAATGTCTTTTGTTAGTGTAATCTTATTACTTACAACCATATTCACTACCAATTTTCACCAAGATAGAAAACTCTCTCCTTCCACTACAAGTGAGCCTACCACCATTATAGGCTCTTGAACAAAACCATTCTCTCCCAAAATACTTAAAATATTTTCTACTATTCTCAAAAAGGGTACTGAAGCTTAGAAGTGAGTATTGGGTAATCATTCTCGGGTTGTTTATAGGCTAATAGTTGATTACAGGCTTAAAGGTTGCTCGAAATCCTTCCATTACCCATTGTAGTTGCTACTTTAGTAATCTTTTGTTACTTTCATTACTTCAAGATGTTTGTTATTACCATGATTGTTGAGACTTTGTGTTTGGCTGAATACAATATGAAGTAGTTTTATTTACTTGTTTGGAACCATGTAAATATTGATATGGAGTGTTTGGTATTTTGCAATATAGAATTATGGTTTTGCTTGTGATGTTTGTTTGCATTGAAACTTGTCTAATTAACTTGTCGGTAAATCATAACCGGATTTATAGGTCAAAATGATTTCTTGTCATGATTTGTTCCAAATGTTAGCGCGCGTATATGTTAGGTAATTCATAATTGACACCTATGAAATAAAAAAATTAATCGGACTAGTAAAGATTTAATCAAGAGCATAGGTCAAAGGGGCTCTTATGAACAAATTGGTAAAATCTTCTTTCTAACAAATGGCTTGTAATGACTCGGTTTATAGTAACATTCATAGTTCAAAAGGGTGTGTTAGTCTAAACCGTAATGTATGCAGTTTCATGATATTACCCATTGATTGGAATTGTATGACTTTGATTTTGTTTGCTATTGCTTGATTTCTACCCGAAAACTTCCTTACACTTCATTGAAATGTGAACTGGTTCCAAAAAGTATGTTCTAATTATTTGATTGAAATTCTCATTTATTTAGACTTATAATTACTTTATGGTATTGTGGCTTGTGACATCTATTTTACCATATTTGTTTTGCTTATTATTAAACTTGATTATTCAAATTGAAAACACTCAAATCCCTTGAACGACCTCAGCTTACCAACCCAAAACTACTATACACGGACGGGTCATACTTACTTGTATGTGTTCTTAGCTTAACTGGTAATCCTTGTTATAAATTTAAAACTCATAGTGTGAGACACATCAAGTTTTTGACGTTGTTGCCGGGGATTTTTTCGTGTTTTTATTTGTTTTGAATCACTGTTTTCATCGTTCTAAAGTTCGTGCTTGAATTGCTTGCGAAAAAACCAATCTACCAAAACCAACTTGTATAAGATTGTCTTGTTTGATTTATTTTGTTTTGTGTTAAGTGTCTTATTGTGTTTGCTTTCTTATCAGTATTATTGTTAGTTTTTGTCATTTTCATTCGTGTTTATTTCGACTTGCTTGAATATAAAAAAAAATATTTTGTTGCTGAAAACGTGACCCAACCGCCGGCTAAGGCTATTGCCGCCGGTTGGCCACCCTTAGAAAAAACCTCAACCGGCGGCTAGACTCCCTAACTGCCGATTACCAACCTTCAGACCCACCACCAACCGCCGGTTGGACCCCCTCTTTCACACCCCCAAATTCGGAACGCAGCGGAATACAACATGGGGTGCGACTTCACAGTCACAAAGTACAGGTTACGGAAAACAACCTCAAAATAGACGTTTAAAATAAGTTTTCACATTCGATACATGAAATACCAGAGTTTACAAACAGGTCCCAAAAAGTTTCAAAATATCCCATATGTTCAAACATGACAGATGATTTAGATAAAGTTTTCATCAAATGCAAAATACGAGAAAGACTTTACAACACACAATGTTTTCAAATAATTGTTTTAAATTGAATATAAAAAAATGTAGAGTCTCCAAAGTACATATCTGTGCGACTTCCCTCCGAGCAATACATAAAAGACTTGAGATAACATGCGAAAAACGGTCAACAGAGAATGTTGAGTGAATTCATAGAGTTTATAAAGTAAATAAGTAGAACACAAGTTTTCGTTCATCAAGAGACATTGCAACACATACAATTCAGGTAATAATATTATTGTATCACGCTCATGACATCGAACGTTAACCAAGATAATATAAGACTTTGCCCATAGAAGGTATAGCTGCCAAATACCTTAATTCTCAATACAATGCGTTCGTTTGACATGTATTCAAGTGAGCGCTACTCACCCGGACGGGGTATGTTGAACCCAATAGATCTATTCATAGTACTAGCATTTACCAAGAATGTAATTAACCGTTCATGAAATTAGGGACTTTTCAGGCAAATGGTACTCAATGTCAACAATTCACGTCTTCGGGTCAAGCATACCCATCAATCACTTGTGTTTGATTATACAAAACTAGCATGTAATCTCCCCTGTGGAGTTTGAAAAAAAAACATTAAGTAAGTAAAATGGGGTATGAACGCACCTTGAGCAAACGATGAGAAAGGAATGATCAACAACGAAGAAATGAAGTCACGAGATCCTTACTACGACCTAATCGAACGACGTGCTTTAGGAGAAAGAAATATACAACGAAACGACGCATAAATCGTTTATAGAAATCAGTATCATCCATATGTGTTTGTGTCTTAGTTTAATTAGTAAAATCGTGTCTTAAAGAAGATATATGATTTTTAGTTAAGTTACGAGACTTAAACGAAAAGTTATTATTTTTGGAAAGTTTAGAAATCCCGAACGTAAATGTTGTCTATAAATATTCCTTAACCCCAATTTACGTCTAAACGTACTTAGAAAAGCTTAGACGTCTACTTCCACTTTTACCTCATTAATACTTATCTCGTAACAAAACTTACTATTTTAAGCAATATTTAACGTTTTCAAAATATCATCTTTAGAAGGTCTCTAACGTGCCCTATTAGTATATAAGTGTTACAATAACTTTAGCTAAGGTCTTTACATCCCAAACGAACCCGAAAATGTCCGAAACCCTCATTTTATATTACAATCAGCTCAAACTTTATTTAAAGTGTCTTAAAAATGACTCATCTTTATGATGGTATAAGTCTCTCGTCTTTGACTTTAAAGCTTAACAAAAACCCGATACGTTTTGTAAAATTTCATTTCGGACAACTTTTGTTTTGTAAGTTTAAGCCGGTTCGGACCCGAAAGGGGTCAGAACCTCGTTTTAAAATCTGATCAGAAGGTATAATGAAGCTGGAAAAATGTTTAACTTTCGGCAAGTTTAAAATCGTCATATCTCTTTCATTATGCGTCCATTTTTGGACGTTCTCTATATGAAAATTTATCTACACAAAATAAGCTATCTAAAAATTAACCTTTTAGCTTCTCAAAACCTTTTTAAGTCACCTAAAACCTATCAACTAAATTCGGACAACAAGGGTATATATATCCGAAATCGCAGCAAAACTTCACCACAACTTCTCAATAACTCAAATCTATCCTAATCCCTATCATCTACTTAATCCACAACAAAAACCATAATTTATACTAACATAATCCCATCTCCAACATCTTTCAAACACCCTAATCCACTTATCTTAGTTCTAATCACAATAAATTAACAAAACAAGTATAATAACAACATATTTTTATAAAACTCATTTCTTTAACTTTCAAAAGATGACACAACACATGGGTTTATATTGGTTTAAGATCATGAACACAAATAAACAAAAATAAATGAGATAGTTTCAAGATTTGTCTTACAAATATGATGAACAAGATATAGTAACAAGAACTTGTTTAGGAGATGATGAATCTTGAAAAACCCAAATAATATTTGAAACCCTAGATTTATAAATCTTGATGAAACCTGAAGAATGAATGAAATGAACCCTTTGGAACACCTTAGATCTTCTTAGAAATGAACTCAAATCACTTGAATCAAGAGAAAATGGAAGAACAAGAACCCTCTTGGTTCTTGTTGTTGTGACGCGAGGTAGACCAAAGAAAGTAGAAAGGAGAAGTTTTTAGGTGAGATTTGCATGTGTGTTTTAAATGATGATTTTACTTGAAAACACAAAGAAGTATATAGTGTGGTTTTGGTTTTTGGTGCACCCTAGGGGCCGGTGATGTGTTTCAAAAGCTTTAAATTTATAATGAATGAAAATATCAATTTTTATTATAAGGGAACACATGGGTAAAAGTATAACCCACATATGTAGTATATTCTTTTTAGGTAAGACCAGGTCATCCACAGGGATTTGAGTAGTGTTCAAATAATCAGAAAGAAAATAGACTTGAACAGTTTTTGAAAATAACTTTTATTTTTCCAGTGATAATAAAGATGACTACTCGGATAGTTGAAAATAATTCATAAGTGCTGGAAATGATTAAAACTTTGAAGATGGAACCTTTAACTTATAAAAAGACATATATTTAGTTAACTAGTCCAAATGTGTCACTCAAATAATCCAGTAACTTATTATATCCAAGCTTATTTTGTTTATCAGTTTACGAAATTGGATTTCTCAACACAGACATTAAAGACTATAGACAAATCTTTAAAACCACATAGATCATAACGGGTCTTTCGACCTATACCGATATGATTATATAATCTAAGATTGATAAGCAAAACCGACAAGATAAGACATAATAGGGTTGCAACATAAGCTTGAGATTAAAGAGATCACGATCATACCAAACACTTATTCATTATCATAACATCACCGAGTAGTCGTGAGAGATTTAGCCTCTCATGGCTAAGGAGTTCATACATAACTTGATTCGATAACAAACTTCATTTTTTTACTAAACAAGTATGATGTTATTTGTCGTTCTTGGTGATTTGATCTTGATTCTTCAAAGGATATGGTGTTTATGCTTAAAGAATGGTTGGAAAGTGTTTAGGACTTCATAAGGGGGATAATTGTATGTATTAGTTGAAGAATGGATGATAGGATGAATGAAAAGGATTGAAATTCGTCCTCTATTTATAGGCTGAGTGAAGGGTGAAGTGCGGCGCACAAGGTAAAATTGTGGCGTACTTGGTGATTAAATGCAAAGGGAATTAAATGTTTATTGGAGAAGTGCGACGCACAAAAGAATTTGTGCGGCGTACTTAGGGTATTAATTTAGTAGCATTTATGTCTTCATTTATTCTTCAACATCAGATAGGAAGTGTGGCGCATAAAATACTTTGTGCGACATACTTATGGAGTTAATGCCGAATTTGACTAAGTATTTTAATTCCTTTGACTTGAGGATAAGTGTGGCGCACAATTGGTAAGTGCGGTGCACATTTGCACTTTTAGGCTTGATTGGTCACAATCCTTTAGTATATATAAATATATATAATATAAATATATAATAGGATAATATCAATTAAGTAGAGAGAGTAAGTATTCCGCGATGCTTTTTAAAAGGATTTGTTACTTTTACCCAAAGTAAAACCCTAAAAAAAACCTTCCCGAGTCGTTTCCCGACGAGGTGCGAATTGAAAATCGTGAATAAGCTCGTGAGCGCGTGTTTGAATGATTCAAGAATTGATTTGGTTTCTAATTCTACTAATAAAATGCAAAAACAAGTAAAGGCACGCTAAAAACGAAAGCAATTAAGGCTAAAACACTAAAAACGATAACGGGATTCAAATCCCGTTCTTTAAAAAACTAGATTCTACAAATTTAACTCTAAAAATGCAAATTTAATTTTTAACAGTCCTAAATGATAAAAGAAAATTTAAAAAAATAATTATATTTTTTTGACTTTTATTTAATTTATTAAGAATAAAAAATAGTTTTTATCAAAATTAAATATTAAAAATACTAAACTATATATAAAAAATCTGAAAAAATTACAAAAAGTACTTTGAACAATGTTGAATTTAAGAAAAATAAAACAAAGTTACCAGCTTATTTGAATAAGCTGGTATTAAGCAAAAATAGGCTGATAAGCTAAATGGCTAAAACAAGGGTTAAGTATTTAATGTTGCAAGCTATAACAGGTGAAAAGTCCCAAAGGCAGTGGTTGAGGTGTGTGTGTTAAATACGTTGGGTGTGTAAAGGGGAGGTCACAGGTTGGACCCCTGTGACCTCTTTTTTTTTTTGAAAACACATTTTTTTTAAAAAAAACTTATAAAATAAGCAAAATAGACCAACTTTAAAAAAGCAACTTTTTTTTCAAAACTAAAAAATAAGCTAGGAATAAGCTAACTAAGTTGACATATTGAGTTTTTTTAGACTAAGACTAAAAGCTAAACCGTTTTGCATTTTTTTAGACTAATTAAGCAACAAGGAAGCAAATAAGCCAAAAATAGATGATACCCTAACCCTAATAAGCACTTGAACAAGGAATAAGCAATCAAAACAAATTAGATACTTAAATAAGCAAATAAGCAGGTTTGCAAAAATTCAACTAAAAACAGCCTAGGGGGTTAAGCTAAATTTTAAGACCCATACGCTATCCTTATGGGGCTAAAAGCTAAAAACAGATTAAGCTAGTACTCTAAACTATAAGAAAAAGCAAACTTTAAACATTTTGAAAAACAAATAAGCTAGAAAAAAGGCAATTGAAAAGGGATGTTTACACTATTTTTTTGGTTTTTTCAAAGGTTTTTGTAAAAGACAATTTGGCTTTTCCAACCCTAAAAATAAGCTAGTATAAGCTACTTTTAAAACTTAAAGACTAAAAACAGATGAAGATTGATGTCTAATAAGATTATACTAACAAACTAAGATCCTAAAATAAAACTTAACCTATTCTAATTTGCACTTGTAAGTTGATATTTTAACTTTGAAATGAGGTTTAGAGGCTTAGACAGATTTGGACTAAACAAAGTTGACAATTGCATTCCTTATTCTAACCTTTTCTACTGTATTAAGGACTCTAAACGGGCAATGTAATTGAACACAAAACCTATTCAGAAAGGTTACTGAGCAAAATAAGCTATTTATCAAAACTAGAATTTCAACAGTTTTAAGCTAAAAGCTATATGAACTAAATATTTAATTTAAACTATAAAAACTTATAAAAACTGACTAAAACTACTTAAAAGAGATTGACAAATTAAGGTTAATGACCCAAAACAACTTTACACTAAATTTAACCCATTTTTAACCTTAAACCCTAACACTTCTTTTAACATTTCGGAAATCTATTTTAAAGTAGTTTAAACTGTTTAATGTAAGGATTATGTGAAAAAATAGATATACCAACAAGTATATTAAGCACTAATAAACTAAACTTAAGAGTAAAAGCACTGAGTATAAGCTAAGCTATATAAGTAGTTAATCTGCTATAAGACAGTTTTAACTTAAACTCAATGTAACTAATTCTAAGCTATAACTAAATGTAATAAGCGATTGAAATCTTGATTAAGCACATATAAAGCAAAAGAGCAAAAAAAAGCAACTTGAAGAATACCTCCATCCAAGCTCATTCTAACTGATCTATAAGCACTCTAAACCATCTTATAGCTTACCATAAGCTCTACAACCCCAATAAGCCATCCATTTTAGCTTATCATCCATAATCTAGAATCCTATTAAGCTAAAACAGTAACTTTGCTTCCTTATCCTTTGCTGAGTAAATGTTGTGAGTGAGTGAGTAAGTGACTTACACAAATAAGCTATTAGAAAGCTTATTTGTGTAAGCTTTTAACCTAAAGACTTGTAAAAATAGGTTTTAATTATTTTCCAACAAACTATTAAAACTGAATAACATAAACTGAAGTTTAAGGAACACTTTAAATTAAAACTGAAATTAAATTTTCATTAAAAAAAAGAGTATAATGCTTGAAATTAAAAGTACACTAAAGTAAAATGATAAGTAAAAACAAGACTATACTACTCCTAAATTACGTTACACTAGATAAAAAAAACTCTTTTTTTAATGAAGAAAAATGCTCCATATAAATAGCCAAAATCAAGCTCTTAGTTGTGCTTGTTGTGTTTGTTGTGTGAGGAGAGTGAAACCATCATCAAGCCATTTAATTTTTCTTGTTCACCAAGCCTTGCAATCACAGCCCTAGATCCATTTTCTTGTAACTTTTTCCAATCAAATAAAAGAGGATTGCCAAGGTAGATATGTCTGTTTGTGAAGTGGGGTCGAAGGTGAGGTTCATTTAGGGTGTGATGTTGTTTTGTCGTGGTGCAGGTAGGGAGGAAAGTGACGGGTAAACAATAATTTAGGCAGGAAAGGGTTTTGGGTTTATAGTGGGGTTAACGGGGGTTAAGGAAAAAGGATGTGGGGTGTAAAGGGTTTAAGGTTATAGGGACTAAATGTGTTAGTCCTAAGGACTAACAGTGTTAGTCCTTAAGGACTAACAATGTAAAATGGTTTTAGGGTGAGGGCTAACAGGCTGTTAAGTTTGATTTGGGCTTTAGTTATTTGGGCTTATTTTATAAAGGTTGGGCCAGATTTAATTTAAATAGGATTTTGGACTTTTGATCATTAAATAAGCATATTGGGTTGATCCAGCCCATTAAGTGGGGTACGGGTTGGCCTGATAAGATTTCTTCGGTTTTGTCTTCGACTTTTACTTGTTGACTTTTTAGGTTGACTTTGACTTTTTTAACGCTTTTCCATTCCGTGCTCGGTTTTATCCGTTTTGGCTTGATTTTTGCCCTTTTTTGAATATCCGTTACCTGCACATCGTAAATAGCAAAACACATATATTTTTGGTATTTTATGTCCGTTTTTGGTCATTTAAGCTCGTTTTTATAGGTAAAAAGTATGTGTAATTAAGCACATAGCATTGATTCTTTATCTTTTCTTGTATGTTGTTTTCCGAAGTGTATAAATACTCGATCTTTGTTATGTTTAACCTCGGGATGTCTTCAAGTGAACATGCACTTATTTCATGCTATTAAGTATCGAAAGTTCACGAGAAATGATAAACTATGAACAAATAACACCACCGAAAACATGTATAATTTGGGCGTTATCAAATCCCTCCACACTTAGCTGTTGCTTGCCCTCAAGTAATCAAAGCGAAAAATAAAATCATTTATCGTGACGTAGAGAAAATTTGGATTTTATAAGTGTTTGCAGGTTTAGATAACTTTTTAGGCTTTGACATATAACTAAGCACCTCACATAGGGAATGTGTTTGATTTATAGAATTCACTCAGTTCACTTAGATAGGGTTCTTGAATTTCTGTGAAGACACTCAATTTGTACAAACATAATTTAGACAGCTACCATAGGCTTGTACTTGACACATAAACCTGATCGAAGGGCGGAACTTGATACTGGCAAAGGATAATAGCATATACAGATCTTCATGTGTCGGAACATAAGCCTTTATTTCTTTGAACTACTATATCTTAACATTTTTTTAGAGAGATCAACTAAGGCTTGGCACAAAACTTCTTCTTTCAATATTGACTTTTTCACATAGGTATTTCAGCAACTTAGCACCAAAGGGAGTGCTTGCAAGAACAATAGCTTGCGGGATTCATAACATGTGATAGGATTCGGTCTAGTAAATGATGATCAAGCACAAGTTCTAGAGCTTCTTTTAAATTACTGGCTCACTTCAAATTATAATTATATACCAAATACCATTGTTCAGAAAGGCGAACAAAAACCAAACTTTATTACACATTCCATATCGTATGGAATGATTACAATATGGAATATATGAATGCTCATTTCCTTAGTCAAAATAAGCTGAAGGCATCAATTATTTGTGTACCAAAAAGTGTACCAAATATTCTAAAGGTCATTTTTCTCACCAATTGTAGTGTACTGGGTTGTGCTAAGCTTTAGTGTCAATCGGTGGGATTTTCCTTTACTAAGAGCATTTTTTATTTTGAAAGCATATATGTATTTAATATTTTGAAAGTTCAGATGGAAAATTTCTTGCCAGGGAAAACTAGAGGGATATGATTAATTTTTCCTATTTAGGCTCCCCCCACACTTAGTTGAAACATTGCTTCTATGTGATAAATGGTAATAGAGATAAATAGGAAAATTAGGGAAAACAAATACTACCCGGGGCATGAGGAATGTTAGCTGCGAGATGAGCTATCCTTTTAAGATACTCATTATTTCCAATCTTTAAGTATATTACCTGCATAAAAGTAAATATTCAAGAAACACCACAAAAAAATTATTTTTGTTTATTTTTTAGATAATAATTAAATGTAGAGCGAAAGAATGGAGGAGGGACTTCTCCACACTTTAAGTAAAGCCGGGTTGCCTCCCGTGAAGCATCACTCTTCGGATCCTTTCTCCGAATGCTCGTAACTTTATTCCATCGCTCGCTTTAATTTTTTAAGGGAGTCATTAGCTAGACTCGAACTTGGTGAGTTCATTCTTTGGGAAGAAGGGAGTGACTGCTTCCCTTCTGGTCATATATTACTTCTTCTTTCATGGATATAGTTTGAGTCGTTGGGCCATTAACAAAGGAATGTTTTTCCATCTGTTCAATATAGTTCAACATATTCCAGTCGCGATATGGTGTTTCACAACATATTGGTCCTTGCTAGAGTGATCTTAGTTGGGGATATTTGAATTTATACTTTGTCAATGAAAGAGCAGATCCTTATTTCTTGTGTTATTTCTTTTCTCATTCTTAGTTGTCTATTGGGCCTGAAGCTGGGTTCTTGCCTTGTATAATTGAGGAGTTGTATTGGCGTGATGTCTTAGTTCATCAGTTCGTGTAAATGAAACAGTCTTTTCTCACCTAGCAGCGGTGTGTTCAGGGTTACAATTCTTTAAGTGCCCAGTTGTACGGTGTTCAATTTCAAAATGGCAGGTGACAGTTCTTTCCATTATGAGTTTGTAGGGGTTTTGTGTTGCGGGTTAGGTGTTTGTATGTGATGTACAAAAATCACACATAGCGTCATTAAGTTATTCTTTACCAAAGAGCGGGATTATCTTTAACGTGTTTTTTCAAGAATTTATGATGGCCATGTCAAGTTTTTAACTTGACACTAGTTTGTGGATGATATTTGTAGATTTAAACGGTGGTTAACTCCATATTTTTTCATTGTCTTTACATTATTTTGTTAGCAGAAGGGAGTACCTCAGTTGCCTGATTAGAGCTTTGTGCATTCCAAAAAACGGCAGAAATGTTTCTTCAAGAATGTGACTAACCACTCGGGCATATTAGTGGTTATAGAGTGAGTTCTCGGCAATTTTGATACGTAGTCAAAAACAACAAGAATGTATTCAAACTTGTGTTGTATTTTGAGAATGGTCCCCTAAAATCAATTACCTCAATTATCAAAAATTTCACATTCTTGATGTTCGGTAAGGGAATATCATCTCGTTTTGATATATTTTTGTCTTTTGCATGTTTCGCAAAGGCGAACTAGGTATGGCCTTCTTTTTGATTGATACGCCTGTAAATCCTGAATCTAGGACCTTTTGAGCGGTTACTTTTGGGTCCATAATGTCCACCAGTTGGTCCGTGGTGACATTGATCTAAAATGGTTCGGGTTTCTGGTCCAGATACACAGCATTTGATCATACCGTCAGAACATACTTTGAAGAGGTAGGGTTCCTCCCAGAAGTAGTGTTTGAGGTCAGAGAAGAATTTGTTCTTTTGTTGGTACGTCATTCCTTTTGGTATAATATCACCTACCAAATAGTTTGCAAAGTCTACAAACCATGGTTAATCTCTGGTGTTAATTTCCATAAGGGTTTCTCTAGGAAAGTTATCATCCACTTCATTGTCATCACTTATTTCTTCATTTTCAATCCGGGACAAGTGGTCGGCAGAGACATTTTCTGTACCTTTTTATCCTTGATTTCTATGTCGAATTCTTGTAAGAGTAGTATCCAACGAATAAGATAGGGTTTTGCGTCTTGTTTCCTAAAGAGATGTTTGAGAGCTGAGTGATCAGTGTGAACAATAGTTTTTGATAGAATAAGATAGGATCTAAATTTGTCGAATACAAAAACTACAGCCATAAGTTCTTTTTTAGTTACGGTGTATTTTTGTTGAGCTGGATTGAGAGTTTTGCTTGCAAAGTAGATTGGGTGAAAGTTTTTACCATCTTTTTGACCTAAGACAGCTCCAACTGCGAAATCACTTGCATCATACATAAGTTTAAACAAAAGATTCCAGTTTGGGCTTACCATCACAGGAGCACATGTGACTTTCTTTTTTAATAATTCGAATGCTTTTTGACATTCATCGTTGAATTCGAACGAAGTATCTTTTTCAAGTAGCTTATTTAGAGGTCGGGCAATTTTTGAGAAATCTTTTATGAACCTTCAGTAAAAACTGGCATGTCTAAGAAAGCTTCTAACACTTTTGATATTAGTAGGGGGTGGATGTTTTTAGATTACATTGATTTTTGATTTGTCGACTTCAAGTCCTGCGCCAGACACCTTGTGTCCAAGCACAATTCCTTCTTTGACCATGAAGTAAAATTTTTCCCAATTAAGGACAAGATAAGCATCTTTACAATGCTGGAGCATTTTATCAAGGTTGTTTAGGCATTTTTCGAAAGAGTTTTCAAAGACAGAGAAATCGTCCATGAATACTTTGATGGATTCTTCAATCATGTCGTGAAAGATTCCCAACATGCATCTTTGGAATGTAGCTGGGGCATTGCATAGCCCGAAAGGCATTTGCCTATAAGCGTATGTTCTGAAAGGATATGTGAATGCCATTTTTTCTTGATCATTAGGAATTTGAAAATATCCAGAAAAACCATCGAGGAAACAGAAATATTTATTTCATATGAGTCTTTCTTACATTTGATCCATAAACGGTAAAGGAAAATGATCTTTTGCGGTTGCTTCATTGAGTTTACGATAATCGATGCATACTCGCCAACCCATAATAGTTCTTCTTGGAACAAGTTCATCATTTTCGTTGGTGACAACCGTAATACCGCCTTTCTTTGGTACACAGTGAATAGGACTAACCCAAGGACTATCGAAAATCAGATAAATAATACTGGTATCCAAGAGTTTCACAATTTCTTTCTTAAAAACTTCTTGCATATTTCGATTTAACCTTCTTTGTTTTTAGACAACTGGTTTCTTGTCATCTAGGAGTTGTATCTTGTGTTTATAGACTAATGGACAAATACCAGGAATGTCGGTCCTTTTCTAGGCAAAAGCTTCTTTAAGTTTTTTAGGGATGGATACAAGTTTGTTTTTTTTTGAGCAGAGAGTTTAGATGATGTGATCACAGGAAGAAAAGATGGTTCTTTTAGGAATTCATATTCTAAGTTATGAGGAAGAGGTTTGAGTTCAAGATCTGTAGGAGGTTCTTCGAGATATGTTTTGATTTTATAATCGGTGTTGATGGTGATTTTCTCGAATGGTGGTTCTTCGGTATCGGATTCAGATTTAGAATTTTCATCGGCAGTCATTGCCATGAATTCATCGAATTCATAAAAGAATTCTTCTTTGAGAAGGGTTCCTTCAAAGGAATGGAGGATTTTGCTTCCTTCTTCTTGTATATTGTGTTCCCGAAGTTTATAGGTACTCGATCTTGTTGTGTTTGAGCTCTAGATACCTTCATGCAAACGTGCACATATTTCATGCTATTAAGTATCGAAAGTTCATGAGAAATGACTATATATATACAAATAACGACACCGAAAACATGTATAATTTGGGCATTATCAATGACATTATATTTACCTCTACAAATCCTAGTTTCTGTGATAAATTTGCAAATCAAATGACTTTTGAAATTCTTAAGAAATATGGTTTAGACCAATGTGACCCTGTTGACATTCTCATGGTGTAAAGGTTAAAACTGGATGAGGATCCAAACAAGACTCTAGTTGACCCAACTCGTTATCGAGGTATGGTCGGATCCCTAATGTACCTCACAGCCAGTCCCCCTAACCAAGTGTTTGTCGTCTGCATGTGTGCCCGGTACCAGGCTAAGCCTACCAAAAATCATTTAACTGCGGTTAAACGGGTCTTTCAATACCTCAAAGGAACCATTAATATGGGTCTGTAGTATTCGAAGGACACCAGATTTGATCTAACGGATTTTGGAGATGCTGACCATGCAGGTTGCCAAGATTCAAGGAAAACTACATCGGGTAGCGCACAATTTTTGGGTAAAAAGCTAGTAAGTTGGTCGTCTAAGAAGCAAAAGTGTACTGAAACATCGACAACTAAAGCTGAAGATATCTCCGTGTCCGGTTGCTGCGCACAGATCCTATGGATGCGGTCTTAGTTAACTGACTACAGATTTGATTACAAAAAGATTCCTTTGTACTGCGACTCCTAGAGTGCCATTGCCTTATCTTTCAACACCGTGCAACACTCCAGGACAAAACACATTGCTGTCAGATACCATTTTATCAAGGAACAAGTTGAAAATGAGATTGTTTAACTCTACTTTGCCAAGACTTCTTATCAGCTGGTGGATATATTCACTATAGCACTCGCACAAGAATGCTTTGAATTTCTGGTCAAACGCTTAGGCATGCAGAGCATGACGCCTGAAGAGCTGAAATAACTTGTAGAGCCAGACGAGGACGAATAGTAACTTCGTTTACTACTTCTTGTATCACATGTACTATACATAGAATAGTTCATAAAAACAAAAACAACAAAAAGATTTTTCATTTTTCAAAATTTTTTCAAAAACAAAATATAAAAATATAAAATCTAAAAAGAAAATACAAAATCAAAAAATTTCAAAAGCCAAAAAGAATCTTCTCGACATGTCTTTCGGAATTGATAATATCTACGACCTTAGAAATGTCATTCAATAATGACACAGGATTATAGATAAAGTTCGACTGAAAGTTTAAAACATTTTAAAACATGTCTTCTCAAACTTTCTTATGGTTTGTTATTAAATATCAGATAACAACCCGAACCCTAAAGAACAGGAAATTATACCCTTCAGTGCAATTATCCTAAACAATGAAAAGAGAAGTCTTTTCGGTCTTGAGTTTAAAGATTCAAAACATTCCAAGTTTTTTAACTCAAGAAAATAACTCGTGTACACTTTGCTACACAACTCGCACTTTCTAAAAATGAAAATGTACGTCAAAAAGTGCATTTTGTCCTTAAAAAATTAATTTTCTTTGCCTAGAGCATTTTTTTCTCAAAATGTGTTTATCAAACATGCTCGAGTTAAACAAATTTTTCAAAAATGTTGGAAATAAAATCATAATCAGTTTTGTCATTTAAATGGAAAAATATTTTCAAGAAGATTCGAACGCTCAAACCAATCCAAGATCTTTTAATAGACTACGGTCTTTGTTCGAGGGGAAGAACGAGCTTTTATATGAAAATTTCCAAAAAAAGTTTAAAAATAATTCATCAGAATTAATTAGAAAAAATGATAAAGAGATTTTGAACACTCAAACACATTCTACAGCTCTTTAATTATAAAATGGATATTTGTTTGAGGGGGAGAAATTATTTTTTAAATTAAATTTTTCAAAAAGTGATGTGAAAATGATTTCAAGAAAAGTGTGAATTCACTTAAAGGGTTATCATTTGAGGGGGAGTTAATGAGATTAATTCCGAGACTATATTAGCAAAATAGGTTTAAGCATAAGGGTAATTAGTGTAACTTCAAAAAGTTTACCATTTTTTGGACCAAAAATGTTAATTAGTTTTGTAATTAAGGTGTTAGGGGCAAAACAAAAACTTTAGGCTTAGTTCATTAGAGGTTTTAAACTCTAGAGACTTAAGTCAACAAAAACCGAAACCCCTCCTTATAAAACCACCCAATCGATCCACACCTCTCTCATTTCTCACATTTCACCAAAAAAATATCTCGTCCGTTTCTCTCTTCTCTTGGATCGGCCAGAACACAAAGACCAAAGACACCATTTTTTGATCAAAGATAAAACACGAAAGTCACTTATAATCATCTTCTCAGTACACTAGCAAAAGGAATTATCTCATCTCTTCATCAAATCTTGAAAAATCAAATTTTTTGACTTATGGTTCATAAAAAAAATTGAAAGTGTTTTGATGTTAAATTTTCTTAAGGGCTTTTATAGATTATGATGTTAGTAGACTTGTGTTAACTCAAATATAAGTGTATCATTGTTTTAGTTGATCAAAGTTGGTTGTTTTGTGGCGTGTTCATCAACCGAACCACCTAAGGGTGTGTTTGTTTTGATTGTGTGAATGTATTATGTTGGATTGTTAGTGTTAAACATTAATCTAGCTAGTATGTAACAAAAAGATTTAATCTTTAAACCTTAAACACAAATATTAGTGACTTTCGAAGGTGAAGACAAAGTGTTTGATGAAATATTTGTGAAAGAAATTGGTGGAATAAACGTTTGGAATTTCAAGACATGAAGACATAGCAAATCACGAAGACTTGAAGTCCAAAAACCGAACCACATGAGCCGACGCTCATGTGTCGATTGAACCAAGACCATCGACCCATGCCACTGTCTGTTAGCCTAGTCTAAGCGAACCATCAGGATCGGTCGTCCAAGGCTTAACCGATCATAGGCTAGGTCGGTTACCATAGCTTCACCAAACCAAGGTTCGGTCGGTCACCATGGTTCCACTGAACATCAGCTCGGTCGGTTACCATGGTTCGACCGATCCACCAAGGTCGGTTAGCCTAAAAGCAACCGAACTACCTTATGGCCCGAAACCAAAGTCTACGAAACCCTTATTGGGCCGATCAAAACCACCGACCCACTGGGTTGAGCAAATGATCAACCGAACCACTATTGGTCCATATAAACTCAATAAGAATTTTGCTCGTTTCAAGCCGAATACCATTGGCCCGATGTACAAGCCTACCGAACCACTTAATCGGCCCAGTTTAAAGGCCCATCGGACCTTGACCCGAGTTTGACTTATGTTTGATCCGCGTCTCGTGTTGACCAAACTATAAATATTTTTCACGACATTTTATTATTAAAACACTAAAAGGTTCAAAATTTGAAATATCAAAATGTAAAGGTTTTAAATAATTCAAAAAGTTCAAAATTTTAAAAGTATTTTAAAACATAATAACTTTTACAAAAACTATTAACGTTTTTAAAATCACGAAAAAGAACAAAATTATTTAAGTGAGTTTAAAACGGATATATAATTGTATAAATTTTATACGATTTTTAATATCTCGTAAACTTAATCTCAAAAACCTTAAACTTAGAAGATTAGATCGTTGACTTAGTTTGACCATGTCTATGGATTTTCACCATTAACTTTGACTGTGTCGTTGACCGTTGACCATTGACTTTGACCGTTGACCAAGTTTGACTTTCATAATCTTGTGCTTTTAAGTTCATTCGATTAAGTTTCTATGTGAACGAATACATGTTCTATCTGTTATCTGAGAAATGTCAAAAATAGTTTAACAAGTAAATCTATATCGAAAGATGTGCTAGCGATCTAAGTTGCATCCGATCTAGGGTATTCTCTTACATTGTTAGCATCGTTTGGGTTGCATCTGTTTGAGAGTATTCGAAAATCGTCATTAGCGGCCTAGTGACCATCCATTTTAGATATAAAAGTATTTTGAAATAAACTATCTTTCTCTTTTAAATGTGTTATATTTAGTTATATATTTTGTAAATCTCACCACAGTGCACTAGGGTATTATTTATAATACTCTTGCTCGATCTTTGGATTTAGCCCACTAGTGAAGTAGATTACTATACTAGTACGTGTACCACATATTGTATTCTCGAGGCACTTAACATCATACAAGATGATTTTCCAAAAATAATAGTATTGATGTGTGCAAATTTTATAAACTTTATTGCTACAAATTTTTACACATCATTATCTATTGATTTTAAAGTAACACAATGCCTTTGCAAAATGAATTTACAAGACAAAAAGTCTTTTGAATCTACTTTGAAATAACTTGACTAAGAGTTACTGATAAATCAAGATGGCTATTAGGGCTAGTTATCACCTAAAAGATGATAATGTATCCATTTAGCAAATCAGTGTATCTTCGGGGCTCAAAGTCACTTTATTAAAAGGAAAACTCACTCTTATGCGAATCAATCATTTTCTTAAAAGTTTTTCTTCCATACAAATGATGCTATTTCTCTAAAGATTGGTAAGATGAACACTTATATAAGCATGAGAAACATGAAAATTCTCATTAATTCTTCCATCTTTTATCTCGTAGAAATAGTATCCCAGAACTTAATCTTAATTGAGGATAACTAAACAAACGAGAGATAAAAATCGTATTGAAAAAGAAAAGATCATACGTCTTGTGTCAGCAAAAGCAAGAATAAAGGCATATGAGATAGAAAATGACATAAGTATGGACAAAAAGAAAGGCCAATCCATACAAAACAGATAAAGTGAATAAAATCAAAAATTGAAAATAAATGTATTTATGTTTGAATTCATGTGAAACTAATCAAAATTTATAACAACGCACAATTACAGCAAAGTAATTATGATCTAATAATTAATAGAACCATTTTCACGAGAATATTTTTTGTTTTATACCATCCATGATGTAACGTAACTTATATTACAAAAGTAAACGTGCTCACGCAACCTACCAATGCCAATTCCATCAACGTTTATATCAAGTAAACATTATAATATGTTAAGCAATATGTTTTAAACTCCATTTTTACCACATACGTTATCTATTTTAACGTACTATTCGTAATGTTTATTATAAAACGGATTTATACGTTAACATTTATACCAAAATCCCGATTACATGTAATGTTTTTATACAAACCAAAAGTACAAACTTATAAGACATGTGTACAAGGTTACAATGCATACTATTTGAATTATATTTCCCTCCAAAACCCTAGTACAACTCTTTAAAGCTTTAGGTACAACCTGATTAAGCACAATATTCAAATAAGCCATTTTCCCTCCAAATTCACTCTACACACTCGACTTAAACCCTACCCCTAACCCGAAACCCTAAACAACCCGATACCCCTTAACTAGTGTCGAACCAAGCCAAAACCTAGCAAGCATACTCCACCATGATGCACCACCTTTTCTAGCACCTTGTCACCACCTTGATAGCTCCCTTTTACCTCCATTCACCTACTCATCACATTACCCAAGCAAAACCCGTTGTCACCTCCTTGGTTAGTCGAACCCTCTCCACCACCTTACACCTTGCTAAGCTATAGTCCTAGCTTCTAATATTCACCATTGCTAGAAACTTGGCCACCACTCTTCTTTAACCCTATAAATAGCCGAAACCCTCCACACTTTCATAAACTCACCACAAAACTAAACCTATTCGCAAAATGATGTGCTAGTCGAGCCCTAGAAGAAAAGAAAGAAGGTTTAAGTAAGTAGGAGCTAAGGTTTAAGAAGAACAAAAGGTTCTTAATTCATCTCCAAAAATTTTCGACCCATTTCACCATCTTTGAACCATCCTGAGTCCTTGTAAGTCCTATCACTTGTTCTATAAGCTCTTAATATGTTTTAAATCCTTTATAAGCTTTGTTTAAACCATTTGTTCAAACTAAACTCTTTTGAAAACTCCTAAACCCTAATCGAACCCTAAATGACCTATTTTGGAAACCTTAAACCCTTGCGAAACCCTAATAAGCTAATATAAGCTTATTCTAATCTTAATAAGCTCCTATGCACTTTTAAGATCTCAAGGAATAAGCCCTAAAACCCTAAAGCTACAACGTTGGATTTCCTAAACAACGCAATCGCCGACCCTTAAAAACCCAAAAAAGCTATTTTCGAACCCTATAAGCATAAAAGCTATAAGCTGATTTTAGAAGCTATAATATCATTTTTATAAACTTGGAAACAAACCCTAAAAGCTAGAACCCATCGAGTTATGATTTCAAACCCAAACGTGCCCATTTTGAGATTTTGAGCTCATAAGCTCATTTCATAAGCTAAAACTCATAAAAACCAACTTATTTTAGCTTATTGTGATAAGCTTTATGCTGCAAAATGATTTAGAGATTAAAAATACAAAGTATATGGATTTTGGACTAAAAATGTAAATCATTTTATGCATGAGGGGTATATATTAAATTTGCAACTATTAACTTTCGGGCCAAAAGTGTAATTATCCTAAACTTAAAACCTCAAGGACCTGTTTTGCCACCTTTCTAAAATAAGGGTTAAATGTAATTAAAAAATATACTAAAACGTGTATAAAATTATAAAAAAAAAATAAACCAAGGGGTTAATATAATTGCCATTTTTACAAATTCTTGAGGGTAAAAAATGTAATATATTTTATAGTAAAATAAAAATATGTACAAAACGAATATAAGACTCAATTTTTATTAAAACCCGAACACATTTATCGTTCAATATCGATCAAAACAATATAAATAATATTATGTTATATATGTTACATAATTTTATTATTCCACTAGCTTTTGAAGAAACTTAAAAGATAAAAAATCTTATCATTTAAACTATAACGCATCACGTTACTTGGGAATTTCATGTAGAGGGCATTCATTTTGGGATACGATTTTGACGATTTGCTGGAATATTAAGATTAAAGTATCCCAAGCTCCTTAAACTGTTTAAATACGATGACCTCCTCAGTGATTAAGAATAGCCGAAACAGTGATAACGTATATGTTCACAAATTAATAAACCAAATTAATATTTACGTTAAACGTTATGAAATAAAATTTTGAAATATAAACAATCGAACTAAGACTTGACATATTACACAGGTTGCTTGACGAAGCTATTTACTTCCATTTGATTTACTTTTGCCATCAAACTATTTCCCTGTATAAGGTGAGTTCATAGTCCCACCTTATATGTTTTTCCAAACCCCTAGGGGATACATCTATAAACCATGAATACAAGTAATTTCCACTGTATGTTGTTCCATATATATTAAGCCTAAGTTTACCTCCACTGCCAATATCATTTAATCATGAACCATTAATTCACTTGAGATGAACGTGCATTATTGTGGATGAGATCTATCTGGATGCTAAATACCCGTTTGTGTTACCTGTACATGAGGTAATTCAAACGCACTATATTTGATAATAATAGGTAACTTTGCAAGTTACCTTTGAAAGAGTTCAGTTGTTCCTCAAAAATGTTCACTGACTTATTTCCCATGTTAACGTTTGAGTTCATGAGCTTAGGGCAATAATACTGTTTTCCATGATAATTGTAATTGTACAATTATTACCACTTATGATGACTTGTATAGCAACCATTTATAAAACCAATAATTTCACTCAAGCTAATGTGTGACCTTTTTCGCCATGTTTATCACAAAATAACTAAGCAGTATTAAGGCACGGCAGTGGCATGGACTTGAAGACCTTCCAAAACATTGTTAACATTCAACCTTTATGTTTTAAAAATGTATTTTTAACGCCCCTTTTGTAAACTCTGATATGATATAAATGATAACTAAAATTTGAAATGTAACTTTACGAGTCATTTTCTATGATTAGTGATTGTGATTCATGAAGTAATACCCAATATTTTAGCTTCCACTGCTATGTGTAATTATCAGGGTTTTACAAAATAGAATCTTATTCTCAAAATATCAACATGTAAAGAACAATTCTCAAAGCTGAATTGTTTCTGAAGACAGCTAGTTCCACATCGCTAACAGACTTGTCATCAAGAAGAACAACCAGCTGTCGCTTCAGATTCACATGTAACTGATACAATGCTAAGATTTGTCTTTGAAATTCTAAGACACCACAAGCTATACAATCCGGTTTCCTTAACTACAACCATACCAATCATCTACCTACACCAGTTTTGGATAACCATAAATCTCAACAAAAACAACCATACATTAACTTTTCAACTAGACAATCACACTTTCACTCTCACACATGGACTACTCCAGAACTGTATTGCCAGATGCCTCCCACCTATCCCAACAACACATACATCCAACCTTCCCCATCAAAATTCAATTCTTGAAATCATTAAAACACTTTGTTATATGAAGATCCTAAAATAAAGTTGATTATCATTTCTAAAATGGTCGCCACAAGACTTCATCAACCATGGAGAGCTATTCTGAGTGTACTCAACAGATGTATTACAGGAAAAGACTCAAGCTAGGACACAGTTGGACTTCTAATACTTCAGATATTATGGGGTGTCGTTCACTCTGCCAATTTAGATTTCGCATCATTAATTTCTGACGAATTTGAATGGAAAACAGTTGAAAGATCATCCATACCATCAAAGATGTCTAAGCTGTTGTACACCCGCTTCACCAAGCTATCATTGACTACCTTTTTTTTTTCACGTCAACAGAGTATTCCTCGCAAATCAGGAATCTAAGTTTACACAGTTTCACAAGTAGTGCACAAGATGATCAACCTATAACCAAATTATCAAACACTGTTAAAGGTGACTACAAGTTTGGAATGGAGACTCCTGATATAATTATCAGTGATGCAATCAAGAAGTCAGCATGATATAACCATTATATAGCTAGAAAGAAGGAAAGTGCAAAAGATAAAATTATTGATGAACCAGAAGAGAAACGTATGTCTCTAGTCAAAAGTAGAAGAGGAAAAGGATTTATGTGTTATGGTGATCAAGCAGTGAATGTCCCCAAGAAAGATGTTGTGCCAAGTAAAACAAGATCTCTTACTATCGCTGAAGAAACAGTTGTACGTGAACTTTCAAATTCCATCAGTATTCAAGAACCGCGCACTTAACGACGTCGAAAGAGTCAATTGACAATTGACAGACAAATTGACAATGTTGTTGTAGATATGTATGCTGAGTGGGTACAAAAACTCAAAGGTCATATAGTCGAAGATCCCGTAGTTCAGCCTTTATTAGACCTACGGAAAGGATCCAAAGCAAGCAGACTTAAGAGTCTAAAGCAAAAGAAAAAAACAGTTATAGGATAAGGATCGAGTAATGCTCACAACAAACACTATGCTAATTCAGATACTGACAGTGATACAATAATCTACTCTTCATGTTAAGAGGAAAGTGATAGTGAAACCAATGATGTTGACGATTCTGATATGGACTTATCTGATAATAGTTCACAAGGAGATGATGATGCTACAGGATTTGGAGTGTTCATGCATAGTAAATCCATAACAACACCTAACTCTACATATATCAGTCCCATGGTTACAAGTTCCTCATTGGATTTCATTCATAATCTTTTGAATGAAACACTTGCTAATGAATTGACAAATTTTTTGAGTAATCCAGTTTATACTAATCCTCGAACAACCTCAGTGGTAATTTACCCAGAGGGAAATCCTAAGTTAACAAGCTATATATCAGGTGCATCTGAAGTACCACTTGGTACACATGTAGATGTTCAAGCAACATATATTTTATTGCAAGAAATCTTTCCGGACGAGAATGCTCATCATATACCATCTCTACCAGCATAGAAAATTCCTTATACTGTAACAACTCCCCAACGAAGCTCACTCCAAGCCAAAACAAAGAAGTTTATGCAAAAGGCGAAAAAGAATATGAGGAAGATCAACTTCAAAAAGGCAGTCGCATAGAAATTCAGAGAATATGATCAGAAGCTGGAAGCTCTCATAAATTTCATTGTTTCTAAAGCATTTGAATAAGCTGTCTAAGCAAAAGTTCTAACAAAAATCAAGAAGCTTCTACCTTCTCATATCCCTAAATCCATTGCAAACTATGTTAGGCCTCGTCTTAACACCTGTGTGCTCGAAGTAATGAAAAATAATCAAATCAATCTATTCACTCAATTATCCACCTCCACTGATGATCTCTCAGAAATAGATCTAAAGTTAAACCTGTTCAACCGAATTCACCTGGATAAGTCAAATGAGACTCATACTACTCATCAACAACTTTATGACACACTTTATGAATCTATCACTCTCGATCAAGATGCACTTAAGGCTCAAGATGCAGTACCATCCTTTCACTAGAGGTCTCACGATAATCAGGATCCTCTAAAAAATTGTGAGGGAGAGAACAAGAAGAAAAGAAGAAAGGAATCCGTAGAGGGGGAGAACATCGAAGGGAAAGTAGATAAGATGTTGGTGCGAATACCCACTTTCTAGATCTATCAAGCGAATATAGTAATCCCATGGGTTTCTTGGCACAAGATGATACACCTGCCATACAACGCTTAGACCATGCAGCTGAATATGTTCGGAATCATCTTAATCCAGAATGGTTTCCAAAGAAGTCGAGATTAACAAATGATATAAGAAAGACAACATGGTTTGATTTACTGTTAAAATTAGAACATTGATCCAAAAGTCGAGGTATCATATCTTGGACCATTAATTGTTGCTATAGCAAAGAAGCTTAAAGAAATCATCCAGAAGGACGAGCTTACAATAGCAGATCTTAAAGGTGCATGACTAGGAAGGCTAAAGCAGCAGTACCAGAATGATGTCGAACTTGAATACCATGTTGATAAAATCAAAGCAACAATCTTATCAGAAGCTAAGTGGAACAGTGATGAAGATGATGTGTCAAAACCCAGAACGTTTGAAAGACACTTGTCTAAAAATAAAAAATCACATCCTTCTTTCTACAACAATGATTACTACTACCTTGTGAGCCTGAGCATAGAAGAGAAGTACACTACTTATATTACCAAGCACTATGCTGCAAGATACTACAAACAAGGTATAGAATATATGATCTCTGATAGTTGGTGCAAAGAAAATCATCGTTACACCTTTGAATCCCTTAATGGTATTCACCATTGGGAAGATAGCAAAATTAACTTATTCAAAGCAGAAATGATTAACCTATCAGAAGGAAAAATCTACTCAGTTTTAAGGATCAAATCAGTTGTTCGTATTGTGGTAAAGAAGAAATGGGGTGATGGTTTTCTAACATCAATTGTAGTCAGAAGATCCGATGATAATGAGTATGAATTCAGCTATGCAGATCTTCCTAGACTCAGCTTAAATGATGAGGAAGATATGTATTTGCTCCAAGTCCATGATAAACTACACAATCTCCCATTAGAGTTCGTGAAAGACTTTAACAATGCACTTCTCCTATTCATCATAAGTGTCGTGATTCAAAACAAGGTTAAAGATATTCAATTAGGAGTGGAAAGTTATCAACAAACTCTTAATCTCACCAAACCCATGATGCTCTTTGAAGGAATTAACCAAAAGATACCATTCACAATGTGTGAAACATACAAAGGAGTTGTATATCTTAACCAACACAACGTCAACTCCTTAATGAAGTTATGAAGTTCTGTGATGGTACTCTAATGAAGATCCATCATAACTTGATTGACATGGTGAACACGAACGAGCTGGGTAAAGGTAACAGAAGATTAAAGGGAATAGACTGGGCAGACAAAGATGTCCAGAAATCAAACGAGATGGTTGACAAGATTGACAAGACACTCAAGCGCAAAGAGAAGCTCAGGTGGCTAGAGGAGTATGTTGGAGGAAGACACAAGACTGTTAATACCAGTACTTTTGTAAGGCCTATGTAATCGCCTATTAGGGGGAGATTGTTAGAAACACAGAAAAGTGTTGATTACATAGCTATTTATCTAGTATTAATAGTCTAGGGATTAATCAATGCAAATGAGGAAGGACTACTATGTAGTATAATCTTTTTAGATAAGACCAGGTCGTCCACAGGGATTTGAGTAGTATTCAAATAATCACAAGAAAATAGACTTTAACAATTTTTTAAATAAATTTTTACCACTGATAATAAAGATGACTACTCTAATAGTTGAAAATAATTCATAAGTGTTGGATATGATTAAGACCTCGAAGATGGAACCTTTAACTTATAAAAAGGATTTCTCGTCAGAAAACGTTTTCACAAATTAACTCGATTAACTCAAGACTTATAATTAGTTAACTATACCAAATGTGTCACTCAAATAATCCAGTTTCTAATATATTAAAGCTTATTTTGTTTATCAGTTTACGAAAGTGGATTTCGCGACACAGACGATAAAGATCATAGACAAATCTTTAAAACCACATAGATCATAACGGGTCTTTCGACCTATACCGATATGATTATATAATCTAAGTTGATAAGCAAAACTGATAAGATAGGATAATAGGATTGCAACATAAGCTTAAGATTAAAGAGATCACGATCATACCAAACACTTATTTATTATCATAACATCACCGAATAGTCATAAGAGATTTTGCCTCTCATGGCTAAAGAGTTCATAACATAACTTGATTCGATAAAAATCTTCATTCTTTTACTAAACTAGTATGATGTTCTTCGTTGTTCTTGGTGATTTGATCTTGATTCTTCAAGGGGTATGGTGTTTATGCTTGAAGAATGCGTGGAAAGTTCTTAGGACTTCATAAGGGTGATAAGTGTGTGTATTGATTGAAGAGTGTATGAGAGGATGAATACATAGTTGTTTGTAAGTATGAGATGGGTTAAAATGTGTGAAATTCGTCCTCTATTTATAGGCTGAAGTGCGGTGCACAAAGGAATTTGTGCGGCGTACTTGGGGTATTAATGCAGTAGCATTTATGTCTTTATTTATTCTTCAACGTCAGATGGAAAGTGCGGCGCACAAAATACTTTGTGCGGCGTACTTATGGAGTTAATGCTGAATTTGACTATGTCTTTATTTCTATGACTTTGTGGATAAGTGCGGGCACAATTGGTAAGTGCGGTGCACATTTGCACTTTTAGGCTTGATTTGTTATCTCTTCTTGTATATTGTGTTCTCGAAGTGTATAGGTACTCGATCTTGTTGTGTTTGAGCTCGGGATATCTTCAAGCGAACTTGCACAT
Source organism: Tanacetum coccineum (assembly GCA_026074375.1). Classification (NCBI taxonomy): domain Eukaryota; kingdom Viridiplantae; phylum Streptophyta; class Magnoliopsida; order Asterales; family Asteraceae; genus Tanacetum; species Tanacetum coccineum. Next base: position 24,438 of record BQNB010020305.1, on the reverse strand, counting down.
ATTTCATGCTATTACGTACCGAAAGTTCACGAGAAATGACTAAATATATACAAATAACGCCACCGAAAACATGTATAATTTGGGCGTTATCAATGACATTATATTTACCTCCACAAATCCTAATTTCTGTGATAAATTTGCAAATCAAATGAGCAAACATTTTAAAATGTCGATGATGGGAAAATGTTGTTTTTCTAAGGACTACAAATTTCTCAAAGTCGTAGAGGCATTTTCATAAACCAATCTAAATATGCTCTTGAAATGCTTAAGAAATATGGTTTAGACCAATGTGACCCTGTTGACATTCTCATGGTGGAAAGGTTAAGACTGGATGAGGATCCAAACGAGACTTTAGTTGACCCAACTCATTATCGAGGTATGGTCGGATCCCTAATGTACCTCACAGCCAGTCCCCCTGACCTAGTGTTTGTCGTTTGCATGTGTGCTCGGTACCAGGCTAAGCCTACCAAAAGGGTCTTTCAATAGCTCAAAGGAACCATTAATATGGGTATGTGGTATTCGAAGGACACCGGATTTGATCTAACAGCTTTTGCAAATGCTGACTATGTAGTTTGCCAAGATTCAAGGAAAACTACATCGGGTATTGCACAATTTTTGGGTGAAAAGCTAGTAAGCTAGTCGTCTAAGAAGCAAAAGCGTACTGAAACATCGACAACTAAAGCTGAATATATCTCCTTATCTGGTTGCTGCGCACAGATCCTATGGATGCGGTTTTAGTTAACTGACTACGGATTTGATTACAAAAAGATTCCTTTGGACTGCGACTCCCAGAGTGCCATTGCCTTATCTTTCAACATCGTGCAACACTCCAGGACAAAACACATTGTTGTCAGATACCATTTTATCAAGGAACAAGTTGAAAATGAGATTGTTTAACTCCACTTTGTCAAGATTGCTTATCAGCTGGCGGATATATTCACTATAGCACTCGCACAAGAACGCTTTGAATTTCTGGTCAAACGCGTAGGCATGCAGAGCATTACGCATGAAGAGCTGAAACATCTTGTAGAGCCAGACGAGGACGAATAGTAACTTTGTTTACTACTTCTTGTATCACATGTACTATACATAGAATAGTTCATAAAAACAAAAACAACAAAAAGATTTTTCATTTTTCAAAATTTTTTTGAAACCAAAATATAAAAATATAAAATCTAAAAAGAAAATACAAAATCAAAAAATTTCAAAAACCAAAAAGAATCTCGACATGTCTTTCGGAATTGATAATATCTACGACCTTAGAAATGTCATTCAATAATGACACATTATTGTAGATAAAGTTCGACTGAAAGTTTAAAACATTTTAAAACATGTCTTCTCAAACTTTCTTATGGTTTGTTATTAAATATCAGATAACAACCCGAACCCTAAAGAACAGGAAATTATACGCTTCAGTGTAGTTATCCTTAACAACGAAAGGAGAACTCTTTTCGGTCTTGAGTTTAAAGATTCAAAACATTCCATGTTTTGAAACTCAAGAAAATAACTCGTGTATACTTTGCTACACAACTCGCACTTTCTAAAAAGGAAAATGTACGTCAAAAAGTGCATTTTGTCCTTAAAAGATTAATTTTCTTTGCCTAGAGCAATTTTTCTCAAAATGTGTTTATCAAACATGCTCGAGTTAAACAAATTTTTCAAAAATGCTGGAAATATAATCATAATCAGTTTTGTCATTTAAATGGAAAAAGATTTTCAAGAAGATTCAAACGCTCAAACAAATCCAATAAATCTTTTAATAGACTACGATCTTTGTTCGAGGGGAAGAACGAGCTTTTATATGAAAATTTCCAAAAAATGTTCAAAAATAATTCGTCAGAATTAATCAAAAAAAACGATAAAGAGATTTTGAACACTAAAACACATTCTACAGCTCTTTAATTAGAAAACGGATATTTGTTTGAGGGGGAGAAATTATTTTTTAAATTCAATTTTTCAAAAAGTGATGTGAAAATGACTTCAAGAAAAGTGTGAATTTACTTAATGGGTTATCATTTGAGGGGGAGTTAATGAGATTAACCCCGGGACTATATTAGCAAAATAGGTTTAAGCTTAAGGGTAATTAGTGTAACTTTAAAAAATTTACCATTTTTTTGGACCTAAAATGATAATTAGTTTCGTAATTAAGGTGTTAGGGGTAAAACAAAAACTTTAGGCTTAGTTTATTAGAGGTTTTAAACTCTAGTGACTTAAGTCGACAAAAATCAAAATCCCTCCCCATAAAACCCCCCAACCGATCCACACCTCTCTCATTTATCACATTTCACCAAAAAAAATTCTCGTCCTTTTCTCTCTTCTCTTGGATCGGCTAGAACACAAAGACCAAAGACACCATTTTTTGATCAAAGGTAAAACATGAAAGTCAAACATAATCATCTTCTCAATACACTAGCAAAAGGAATTATCTCATCTCTTCATCAAATCTTGAAAAATTAAATTTTTCGATTTAGGGTTCATAAAAAATTGAAAATGTTTTGATGTTAAATTTTCTTAAGGGCTTTTGTAGATTATGATGTTAGTAGACTAGTGTTAACTCGAATTTAAGTGTATCATTGTTTAGTTGATCAAAGTTGGTTGTTTTGTGGCGTGTTCATCAACCGAACCACCTAAGGGTGTGTTTGTTTTGATTGTGTGAATGTATTATGTTAGATTGTTAGTGTAAAACATTAATCTTGCTAGTATGTAACAAAAAGATTTAATCTTTAAACCTTAAGCACAAATATTAGTGATTTTCGAAGGTGAAGACAAAGTGTTTGATGAAATGTTTGTGAAATAAATTGGTGGAATAAATGTTTGGAATTTCAAGACTTAAAGACATAGCAAATCACGAAGACTTGAAGTCCAAAAACAAAACCACATGAGCCGAAGCTCTTGTGTCGATTGAACCAAGACCATCGACCCATGCCACGGTCTGTTAGCCTAGTCCAACCGAACCATCATGATCGGTCGTCCAAGGCTTAACCGATCATAGGCTAGGTCAGTTACCCTGGCTTCACCGAACCACGGTTCGGTCAGTCACCATGGTTCTACCGAACATCATCTCGGTCGGTTACCATGGTTCGACCGATCCACCAAGGTCGATTAGCCTAAAAGCCACCGAACCACCTTGTGGCCCGAAACCAAGGTCTACGAAACCCTTATTGGGCCGATCAAAACCACCAACCCACTGGGTCGAGCAAATGATCAACCAAACCACTATTGGGCCGGTTAAAGCTCAATAAGAATTTGGCCCATTTTAAGCCGAATACCGTTGGCCCGATGTACAAGCCCACCGAACCTCTTAATCGGCCCGGTTTAAAGGCCCATCGGACCTTGACCTGAGTTTGATTAATGTTTGACCCGCGTCTTGTGTTGACCAAACAATAAATATTTTTTAACGACATTTTATTATTAAAACACTAAAAGGTTCGAAATTTGAAATATCAAAATGTAAAGGTTTTAAATAATTCAAAAAGATTAAAATTTTAAATGTGTTTTAAAACATAATAACTTTTACAAAAAGTATTAACGTTTTTAAAATCACGAAAAAGAACAGAATTATTTAAGTGAGTTTAAAACAGATATATAATTGTATAAATTTTATACGATTTTTAATATCTCGTAAACTTAATCTCAAAATCCTTAAACTTAGAAGATTAGATAGTTGACTTAGTTTGACATTGTCTATGGATTTTCACCATTGACTTTGACTGCATCGTTGACCGTTGACAATTGACTTTGACCGTTGACCAAGTTTGACTTTCATAATCATGTGCTTTTAAGTTCTTTTGATATGAAATCGATTAAGTTTCTATGTGAACGAATACATGTTCTATCTGTTATCTGTGAAATGTCAAAAATAGTTTAACAAGTATTTCTATATTAAAAGACGTGCCAGCGATCTAAGTTTCATCTGATCTAGGGTATTCTCTTACATTGTTAACATCGTTTGGGTTGCATATGTTTGCGAGTATTCAAAAATCGTCGTTAGCAGCCTTGTGACATCCATTTTAAATATAAAAGTATTTCAAAATAAACTATCTTTCTCTTTTAAATGTGTTATATTTGGATATATATCTTGTAAATCTCACCACAGTGCACTATGGTATTATTTATAATACTCTTGCTCGATCTTCGGATTTAGCCCACTAGTGAAGTAGATTACTATACTAGTACGTGTACCACGTATTGTATTCTCGAGGCACTCAACATAATATGAGATGATTTTTCAAAAATAATAGTAATGATGTGTGCAAATTTTATTAACTTTATTGCTACAAATTTTTACACATCATTATCTATTGATTTTAAAGTAACACAATGCCTTTGCAAAATGAATTTCCAAGACAAAAAGTCTTTTGAATCTACTTTGAAATAACTTGACAAAGAGTTACTAATAAATCAAGATGGCTATTAGGGCTAGTTATCACCTAAAAGCTGATAATGTGTCCCTTTAGCAAATCAGTGTATCTTTGGGGCTCAAAGTCACTTTATTAAAATCAAAACTCACTCTCATGCGAATCAATCATTTTCTAAAAAGTTTTTCTTCCATACAAATGATGCTATTTCTCTAAAGATTGGTAAGATGAACACTTTTATAAGCATGAGAAACATGAAAATTCTCATTCATTCTTCCATCTTTTATCTCGTAGAAATAGTATCCAAGAACTTAATCTTAAGTGAGGATAACTAGAAACAAAACGAGAGATATAAATTGTATGTGAAAATAAAAGAGCATACGTCTTGTGTCAGCAAAAGAAAAAATAAAGGCACATGAGAAAGAAAATGACATAAGTATGGACAAAAAGAAATGTCCGTCCATACAAAATAGATAGAGAGAATAAAAACAAAAAATGAAATAAATGTGCTTAAGTTTGTATTCATGTGAAACTAATCAAAGTTTGAATCTTATTCTCAAAACTAAACATGTCAAGAGCAAATACTCAGCAATAACTTCTCTAAATAACACTGGTTCCACTTGCTAACAGACTCATAAAAACAATAAGAACAACCACAGCGTGATTCTTAAGGACTCATAAACCAAAAATATCTATGCTAAGATTTGTTATTGGAATTCTAAGACACCACAAGCTATACAAGCCAGTTTCCTTAACTGTAACTATACCCATCATCTACTTACACCCGTTTTAGACAACCATTAATCACAATGCAAACAACCATACATTCACTTTCGAACTAGACACTCATATTTCAACACTCAACCCTGGACTAACTAAAAAATGAATGATAAATGTCCCCTCCCTTATACCCAACTAACAGCTATATACCAAGACATCCTTAGAGTAACCAAAATTCTTAGATTCATTAAAACACTTGGTTATGATGAAGATCCTGATACAAAGATGATTGTTGTATCAAAAATGGTAGCTACAAGACCTCATCAACCATGGAAAGCAATTCTGAGTGTTCTTAACAGAAGTCTTACCGAAAAAGACTCAAGATAGGACACAGTTAGACCTCCAATACTTCAGATAATTTAGGGTATTGTTCACTCTGCCAATTTTAGACTTTGCATCATTAATTTAGGACGAATTTGAATGGCAAACACTAGACAGATACTACAGACCACCAAAGATGTCCAAGCTATTCTACACCCGCTTCACTAAGCTTATCATTAACCACATTCTATCTTGCAACAAGAAATTCCTTTAGAATCCAATTCTCTCTGTGCATATGCATAAGAGGAACCACCCAATAACCAAATTATCAACAACGCTGTTAAAGACACAAGTTTGGAATGGAGATACTGACAATAGAGCAGACAAATTGATGATGTTGTTGTAGATACGTATGCTGAGTTGGTACAAAAATTCAAAGGTCATATAGTCAAAGATCTCGCAGTTCAGCCTTTATTAGACCTATGGAAAGGATTTAAAGCAAGCAAACTTAAGAGTCTAAAGCAAAAAAAGAAAATAGTTGTAGGATAAGGATCGAGTAATGCTCACAACAAACACTATGCTGAATCAGATACTGACAGTGATACAATAATATACTCTTCATGTTTAGAGGAAAGTGATAGTGAAACAGATGATGTTGATGATTCTGATATGGACTTATCTGATGATAGTTCACAAGGAGATGATGATGCTATAGGATTTAGAGTGTCCATGCATAGTAAATCCACAACAACACCTAACTCTACATATATCAGTCCCATGGTTACAAGTTCCTCATTGGATTTCATTCATAATCTTTTGAATGAAACACTTGCTAAGAATTGACAATTTTGAGTAATCCAGTTTTTATACTAAACCAAAACAACCTCACGTAATATTACCCATAGGGAAATCCTGAGTTACCAAGCGATAGTAATCAGGTGCATTTCGAATTTACCACTTGGTACACCATAAATTGTTCAAGGCAGACGAGACATGTTATTACAAAAAATGTTTACCCGGACAGAATGCTCAAACATATACCTCTCTACCAACAAAGAAATCTTATACGAACAACTCCCCAACGAACTCGACCCAAGCAAAACAAAAGAATGAAGCAAAAGGCGAAAAAGAATATGAGAATCAACTTCAAAAGGCAGTCGCACAAAAATTCAGAGAATATGATCAGATGCTGGAAGCTTTAACAAATTTCAATGTTTCTAAAGCATTTGAAAAAGGATTGTCTAAGAAAAAGTTCTGACAAAAATCAGAAGCTTCACTCTCTATACCCTAAAGTCATTTCAAAACTAGTTTTATGGTCTCCGTCTTAACACGTTGTGCTCTAAGAAATAAAAACAATCAAATCAATCTATCACATCAATCATACCACCTCCACATGATATCTCTTCGAAAAGATCTAAAGTTAAAGCTGTCATAGACCGAATTCGACCTGAATAATTTCAAATAAGACACAAACTACTCATCAACAACTTTAATATGACACACTTATAATTCTACTCACACTCGATCAAGATGCACTTAAGGCTCAAGATGCAGTACCATCCTTTCACTAGAGGTCTCACGATAATCAGGATCCTCTAAAAAATTGTGAGGGAGAGAACAAGAAGAAAAGAAGAAAGGATGTTGGTGAACCACATTCTAGATCATCAAGGCGAAACAAATCTCCCATGGTTAATGCACAAGATGATACACCTGCCATGCAACCCCTGGACCAAGTAGCTGAATATGTTCATAATCAGCCTAATCCAGAATGGTTTCTAAAGAAGTCGAGGTTAGCAAATTCTATAAGAAAGACAACATGGTTTCATTTACTGTTAAAATCAGACATTGATCAAAATGAGAATCATATCTTAGACCATCAATTGTTGCTATAGCAAAGAAGCTAAAAGCAATTATCCAGAAGGACGAGCTTACAATAGCAGATCTTGAAGGTGCAGGACTAGAAAGGCTAAAGCAGCAGTACCAGAATGATGTCAAACTTGAATACCATGTTGATCAACTTAAAGCAACAGTGTTATCAGAAGCTAAGTGGAACAGTGATGAAGATGATGTGTCAAAACCCAAAACATTTGAAAGACTTTTGTCTAAAAATACAAAATCACATCCTTTTTTCTACAACAATGATTACTACTACCTTGTGAGCCTAAGCATATAAGAGAAGTACACTACTTCTATTACCAATCACTATGCTGCAAGATACTACAAACAAGGTATAAAAGATATGATCTCTGATAGTTGGTGCAAAGAAAATCATTGTTACACCTTTGAATCCCTTAATGGTATTCACCATTGGGAAGATAGCAAAATTAACTTATTCAAAGCAGAAATGATTAACCTATCAGAAGGAAAAATCTACTCAGATTTAAGGATCAAATTAGTTGTTCGTATTGTGGTAAAGAAGAAATGGGGTGATGGTTTTCTAACATCAATTGTAGTCAGAAGATCCGATGATAATGAGTATGAATTCAACTATGCAGATCTTCCTAGACTCAGCTTAAATGATGTAGAACATATGTATTTGCTCCAAGTCTAAGATAAACTATACCATCTCCCATTAGAGTTTGTGAAAGACTTTAACAATGCACTTCTCCTATTCATCAGAAGAGTCGTAATTCAAAACAAGGTTGAAGATATTCAATTAGGAGTGGAAAGTTATTAGCAAACTCTTAATCTCACCAAACCCATGATGTTCTTTGAAGGAATTAACCAAAAGATACCATTCACAATATGTGAAACATACAAAGGAGTTGTATATCTTAACCAACACAACATCAAATCCTTAATGAAGTTAAGTGAAGTTAAGAAGTTCTATGATGGTACTCTAATGAAGATCTGTCACAACTTGATTCACATGGTGAACACGAACGAGTTGGGTAAAGGTAACAGAAGATGGAAGGGAATAGACTGGGCAAAGAAAGATGTCAAGAAATCAAACGAGATGGTTGACAAGATTGACTAGACACTTAAGCACAAAGAGCAGCTTAGGAGGCTAGAGGAGTATGTTGGAGTTTGTTGGAGTATGTTGGAGGAAGACACAAGAAATCAAACGAGACTGTTAATACCTGTACTGTTGGAGGAAGACACAGAGACGACCAAAAAAAATTAGGTGCGATGTTTGTAACATGCACACAAAGTGATCGAACTCTACCGGCGAGGTGAAGATCCTTCGTTGCATGTATGTTTTAGCTTTTAATTTATTAGTTTCATTGGTTTTTGTTGTTATGGTTTTCTAATTTTGTTTAAGTTTGGAATTGTTTTCGGGGTTTTGATTAGAAGGGGGATCGCGATATCTGATTCTAGTCGACATTTCGAGGTGTTAGGGTTTGTGTTGATTGATGACTTTTTAGATAAAATTGTTACATATTTTAATTTGCGGATTTTTTTAATTTAGTCGATTAAAATGATTTGAGGACGACAATATTGATTATTTTTTGTAGTTAAGGAGTTTATGTATTTAGATTGCTTTATCTTTATGTGATTATGATATACGGGTATGTTTGGGAATTGGGATTAGTCATAAAGTTAGGTTGGCATGATCATGAGATGGTATGGTTTCGAGATTTTGATAGGGATATGTTTGGGACTCGGTTTAGTGATATGGCCAGATTGGTAATGAATGTGATGCTTTTCGTTTTATATTTTTTTGTTTCTTTGAAAGTATATCGATGAATTAGCGCGTAACTTTTTACTTCTGTATTCAGTTTAGTTTAAGTATCATGTAGGTCAACATGAGATAATTTTATTTTGAGATTTTGGTACGCGTATTGATTAGTGATAAACCTTGATTAGTTTGGCCATTAGATAATTTAGTTTAGAGATACAAGCATGTTTGGGAATTAGGATTAGAAATGGGTGTTTTGGTTTTTTCCTTACTTTAATAATGCATTATCTTATCGTTGTTGTTATACATGTTGTCTTTTGTATCTTATCTTTTAATGTTCCAAACAACAATTGCATTAAAATAAGTTATATGAGCTACACTTTTAGGGTTTTAGATTAGATGCCTTATAGGACACCAACGCTATGAAGGTTTCCACTCAATGGAAAATATTTCCATGTTACCGAGGAGATTTTATCTAAATGTTAAAATTTGGTTGTTACCATATGTTGTTCCTATTATTTTGTATTCTTTGCTACTACCTACGTTAAACCGAATTTCATATATGATGGCCTTTATTTACCTGTGATATCAAAAGTAGACCCTTTTTAATCGGTCTTAGATTCAAGCTCGAGTGTTTTGAAGTTTATTTTTATATCAACAGTTAAATGTTGGGTCTTGCCATATGTTGTCACTGTTATTTCATGTTCCCTGCTACAGTTTGATGCGTTATGTTAAATTGATTTTTATATGGGCGGTGACCCGTAGTTAATTGCATATATAAGTTTTGGACTTTCAATAGTTTTTTGAATGCAAAAAAAATTAAAATGCTTATGAGGCACGTGTAATAGGTATATCTGTGTTTACTTATTGGTTGTTTTTTAGATGCCAATTTCATAGAAACATGTGTCTTTGGTTTAGATTTTAGATGATTTACAATAAAATAATGTGTACGATGAAGTGTCGGTTACTGCTGCGAAAGTAGAATGTAGATGTGTCGAGTGGACATCTAATACTAGGCAGATGATTAAGAGATAATCCGATAGAAAGTTGTGTATTTTCTTGCAGGGATCGTATGAAATGTTTATATTGATTTCTGCCTTGCTCTTTGTGTCAATGTTGGCGTGTCCATATGCTATATCTATTTTACTTTAGCTAATTTGTACTTCTCATTCTCGCCACAAATATTGTTAGCTCGATTATTTATGCAACATTTTCTTTTGTAATTAGGCTACCCAAGATAATGTTGGAATGAAGATGATGGGAGAAATCAAAGTGTGGCAATGTTTTTGTAAGTGTGAGTCAAAATGTGTGACAAACTTTAGTATTGAATTTTAAAGTGACATATGTATTTAACAACCCGATCTTAGTATGTGCATCTGACATATTAATTTTACTTTCACAACCAGAAATGTCATACAACCCATACTTAGAATATGATTTTTTTTAAAATGCAGCATTTCTTTAAGGATAGGTGCATATGTCTGAGTGTCATTCAACGGATAACCAACTTCCTAAAATTTATTTGTAATGTAAGTCGTGTATGAACTTTAAATGCTTATATTTATAGGCATGCAATTTTCAATATCTTTTTATTTGTTGCGTTTGTTGTCGCACTCCGCTAAAGCAAAAACACGAGATGTAACAGCGGAATGCACAAGTATAAGATGACAATACCACATTTAATAAAAGAAATAAGTCTACAACATTACATCAAAATATTTTTCCAAAATACGAATAATATAAAAGCATAAGTCTTTAAAATTAAATATTGTCTTTGGAAATGATGATAATAAGATGACTTCAATGCAAGTGCATTCAAAAGAATATTACTGATGATCACCTAAATACATGATAAAAACTGGCCAACTATGAAAATAGTTGGTGAGTACATAGGTTTATAAATAATGCTCCCGAAAGAATGTCAACATGGTAAAAACTATATCATCAACCAATCATGTTATGAGTCCCACGCATACAAGACTCGTAGCATATGGATTCACATATAGGTTTAAATACTCCAAACCAATGTTGCAAAAATCGGCCTAGGCGGCCTTGTAATCGGCTATTCCAAGCTACTCGGCCATACACCTTGGAAAATAAGGCAAATCGGGTGAAAAACCGGTCTGGTCAAAGTCGGTAACAAATTGGTCAATAATAGGTCAAATCGGCCTAAACGGCCTAATCGGTCAACGAAAGTCAAACAATTTGTTTTTTTACCTAAAATTAGGTTTTCTATCCAATTTTACGCCTCTATTCTCATTTAGTCATTCACTGATTTACACCACATGTAACACCCCCAAATTGGGTCGCAACGGAATATGGATATCCGGGGCGTGTTACATCATTGATCAATAACACAAGATATATATAGAACGACCAAAAAGTCGTTTTAAAACTGATACATTGGATTTAACAAATATTTGATACAAATAACCCGAAGCTTTAACTTGTTCCTATTAAAATTACAAAGCATAACTAGATTCACTAAACACAAGAAGATTCCCAAAACAAAATAACATACCAGTAACACTTTAGCATGACATCCCCAAAATCAAAATCACCAAATGTTACCATTGGCCCCTTATGCTTACTGATCTCCTGAAAAACATTGTTTTAAAAAACGACCAACAATAATGTTTTGGTTAACTACTCATATGCGATAAATCATAATATGCAATGTGACCGCAAGGACTTTCTCGTGATAATGCAACACAAGCAAAATACATAGAGAATCAACAAACCCATTAACATTTACCTAAGCTCCTGACACTAAAGCTCAACAATCTTTCTCGACAATATTAAATTATATTGCATACTTTCTGCGCCGAATAATGTTTAACCCCGAATCATCCCCAAATCCGACATTGCTTATACGTTCTTCCCGTGAAATCCCCCAGCTAGTCAACCCGAACGGGATGGTCAATCCCAAATAGATCCATACATAACATCCGCAGCTCACATAATGTAATTCACAACTACACTATGCAATTGAACAGATCATGATAATGGGCTCCACTTGGTAATCGCTACTTGGCAAACAGCGTAATCAATATAAAATATAACACTTGCGTCCATTTATAAAACAATGGCAGTTTTCCACCATCAATGTTAAAATCAATGAACTCGTAAAAAACAAAATGGGGCTATAAACTCACCTTGATTCAGATAATCCAAATATCACAAATAACGCCTCAATGCTCACAGCCAATACTGTAGATGGCAACCAGAATTAATTAAAGGTGTCGTATAAGAACCACATAACTGCGATTACTAACATCAATACATGTCTATTCTAGTTTTTACATAATACTATCGTCCCTGGCAACCATAATTAAGAGGTCATGTATGAACGAATGAGGAGCTAAAGGACACTTTAAATCGTAAACCAGCAACATCGTCATACGCCACGCCAGAAAGAAGTCTCAATTGGAAACCCCTAGTAAAAAAGTACTTTCGGATAACCTACATATAAATTCAATACAGCATAATCACCAGAGCTAATAAGTTATTGGTGGAAAAAAAATTGAGAAAATGCGTTTAATTAGTTAAAAAAAAAGAAAATAACCAACACACGATAATAACAACGATTTATAATTACCGTTGTAGTAAAATTGGCGTAACTTTCGCGTTTTAAGCCCGATTTTGACGTTTCTTATGCCCACGCTTTCGTATTAGGACGAGTTATCATAATTTGATATTTTCATATTTTTGATCTTCTGATGAACAGTACTTTTTATTGTTTGCACCAGTTATAAAGTTATTTTTTAGGTATAAGTTATCTAAAACCCGAAACGTCGTATTTTATTCATTATACTCCGTTTTTAAGCGATTCTTTCGAGCACAGTTTCTCTTATTGAAAATGCTATCAAAAATAAAAAGTTTTCTGTCATGAATAGTGTTTTTACTGTCATAGTTTTTAAAGTTTATTTTTATAACTTTTAATTACCGAAAACTTGCAAAATTCATAACTCTTCATTATTAATTAAAAACTGATTCTTATCATTTTAGAAATCCAAAAAATGTGTTTTATTTGGTTAAAAATATCCCTTGCTGTTTCATAAGAATTTTTATAAAAGTTATTTTATAATCCGTTTAATTTACGTATAACTCGTAATTAGCGTAACTTTTTCGTTATTTATCCGTTTGACAAGTTTCTTACCTTTTCAGAATCGTCACGAGATGTAGAATATTTATAAAACATAATATCCACTGTTTGGAATTCGATTCCAAACAGCCCCTTATTATCTATATATTTACTTATTTATTAAACTTGTTTTATATACTTTTTAACTAAGTAATTTCCACAAGTTTTTCCCCACACTCTTAATATACTATATCATATATATTATATAATCCATAAGTCCAAAATTTGTCCATTTGTCCAAGTCATTAAGTCCATAATAATATTTATAAACCATAATTTATTAAAGAAACCTTAAGTTGACAAGTTTACATATGAACTTTTTACACCTTAACCAAGTGTGTACAATAGTTTTACTTCCATTATAACTTCATATTACCATCCATAAAACATGTGTATAAGTTCATAAAACTATATTTACAAGAGAAATCCAAGTTTACAAGTTAAACATGTCCTAATGGTGATTTCACTACATAAACATCACATATGCATATAATCATATAAATGAAAAGTTAAAGGCTTTAGATAACCTTAATGGGATGATGTATGATGATGACAAATAAGTGCTAAACCCTTGTTTAGACTTTAAACCCAAGATTATAACCAAGAAAACCCTAGTTTCCAAAGCAAAACCCTAATCTTGATTTATTGCTTCAACACTTGAAAATGGTTAGCCAATGCTTGGAAACATCTTAGAATGTCTTAAGAATGATGTATGTAGATGTGTATAGGTGGTAGAAAATTTGATATGGATTTGGTACAAAGGGGTGTTTGAGCCGTGGGTTGGCTAGAGCACAAAGGAGGAGTTTTTGTGATTTTTACCAAGTGTTTTGCATATGTATGATTTCTCTTATGTGTATACTAGTATATATGAGTTAGCTTAGTCAAAAGTATGCAATAGTTGGTCTTGGAGACAAAGAGAGGGTCTTAAGGAAGACTTGGTCATGGTCTTTGGTCAAGGAAACAAAGTAGGGCTAGGTTTAATGAAGTATTGTAGTACAAAGACCACTTGTAAGGTTTTATGTTATTTTTTTGTATGAAATGAATCATATCCGGCCACAAGAGGATATATATGATATATTTTTATAGTTTTTATGTATTAGGTATAAATGTGGGTATTTGTTGAAGCGTAGAAAAGTTTTGGTGGTTCCGGGAATGCCTAAACGTAATTTATCACGAAACGTAGCCAATTTACGCAACCCATAAAAATACAATGAACAAAGACCATAATTATTCTCAAAATAATTATTTAATACTTGATTGATGTAAACGCTTAATTGTTTGATGCCCATTTACATTGAACGCGCCTAGCGATTCTAGCTTAACATTTACGTTTTAGAACTCAAATGGTTACAAATATAAAAGATGATATAGTAGCTTTTATTCGATTCGTGTCAATGACTTGAAAAAACCGGTGTATTACAGTATCTCTTCTTCCCGGATTAACTTCACATCTCTCGTATGATTTTATTCTCTTCGCCCTCTGCATTAGTAGTTCTTCATCCATTTTCTTCACACCATTTGCACCTTTAATGTTCTTATCATTGTAATCATCAATGTTGATTAAACATGAGAGGTGTTTGAATCCTTAGGATCCACGTATCTTCATTTACTTCTTTTTTCCTTGCTTCATCATCATGAGTTGTAAACTTGGGATGAACAAAGTCTTCATCATCATTGTCAGATTCAGTCTGTTCATCATTATCATCATCATCATCATCATCATCTTCGTCATTGCCTACATTTGCTTCATCATCATCATCTTCTTCATCACTAGACTTCCAAGAGATTTGCTCATCATCAGATTCATAAGTCGGTACTGATGCATACAGTTTTATACCCGTAATATAATATAATAAATATGAAAATTACCAAACTACCCTTGAGGACAAAGGAAGAAAGGAAAATTCTCACACAAAGATATAATATAATACGTATATTTACCGGTAAGTGATTACCGGGTCGTTTCACCTAAAGAATTGTGAAATTGAGACCACGTTTGTTTTTGGACAATGATTTGAATGGTAACGAAGATTGATTTGATTATCTATTTCTACTAATTAAAATCAACAATTAAAATAAGCAAACGATAACCATTAAGCAAGAAAACAAATAACGGGCACGAAGAAAACGCGACAAATAAGCAACTAAGATAAAATTAAAACCTACGAATGTAAATTTAATTTCTAATCCTAAATTAAGACAAAAGAAAATTTTAAGAAAAAGAAAATTATTTTTATTTTTTTATTTTTGTATTTAATATGAATTAAAAACTAATTTAATGATTAAAAATCCTAGAAAATAACAAATTAATTCCTAAAAATTCTAAAAAATGATTTTAAACTTTAGAAAAATCTAAGAAATGATAAAAATTCAGAAAACCATTTTTATAATAAAATTCTATTTTATAAAACTAAATTAAAAACCTTAAAAATGAAATTAAAAATCTAAAAATGGTAAAAATGATTTTAATGCATGTAAATCTTAAAGTAATTATTCTAAAACTAAAAACTATTTTTTTGTATTTTTAAAAATTATTTTTCTATTTTTTATTGATTTTCTAAATATTTAAACCAAGAAAAATGATAAAAATTAATCTATTAATGAGAAAAATCTTGAAAAATCACAAAAAGTCCTAAACTATGCAAGGAACAAGGGAAAAATAATAGCAAGCAAACAGCTAATCAAATAAGCCCTGAATAAACTAAGTTAAGCTACGGCTTATAAATAAGCCACAAAAGAAAAATGTGTATAAAACAAAAATGAAAAGGAAAAGGGACGGATGAGCTAATGTAGCAAGTTGGTTAAGTATATGTGTGTTCAAAGGCAAGGTCGTGGGTTCGAGTCCCAGGCCTTGCTTTTTGCTATTTTTTTTATTTTTGAAACCTTAAAAAGCAAAAATGAAGATAAGCTATAAACAAAAACTTTTTGTGAAAACAATTATTTTAAAAGCTGACAAATAAGCTAGAAATGCTTAATCAAAACAGACAGAATATTAACTACTTTTTTTTTGGCTTTTGAAAAACTCTATAAGCTTCAAAGTGAAATAAGCACTCAACAAAGTCTAATAAGCAACTAACAGTTAAAGTCTACCCTAATAAGCTAATTATTGACAGAAATAAGCACTAAGAGGAAAGCTATAAGCTAAAATTCAAATAAGCTTTTATGAAAACTTTAAAACCTAACAGACCAAACAGCTTACTTTGAGCTTATTTTTGAGTAATCAAATAAGCTTTCTATGAAATGAACCTTAAATTTTCTTAAAGCTTGACTTAGATGCTATGTAAAAATGCTTTTTGAAAAGACTTTTGAGAACAAAATCTTATTGAAAAAGCTTGTTGAAAACACACCAATCACTAAACATATGCTGACTCATATTTTTTAAAGCTGAAAAACAAAAAAAAACTAATTTGCAAACTAAAACCAGATGATCAGATGAGCTTTTTATTAAAATCTAACTTGAAACAGATAAACTATGACCCCTATTCACTTTTTAGAAACAAAGTGCAAACTTATAAATAATGAGATAATAAGCTACTTAAATGCTGAAAATCCAAAGCTTAAACCTATTTATATTTCCCTACTAAAAATCAAGCTATATAAATAGCAGTGTTGAGTGTTTTACCCTATCTGATGCAGTGATCAAATGCATATAATCCCACAACTTTAAATCTATTAGTGCAGACTAATTAGACTCTTTTTAACACTTTTTATCAATAAAACAAGAGCAAAAAGCCAAGCTAAGTTATTCTTCTACCTAAAACAGAATTGATAGCTAAATGCACATAAATTCTAACCAAATGAGACAAGAATACTTCATTACCAACTAGATTATGAAAACTTTGATTTAAAACTAATCTAACTCAAAATCCTAATTATTCTAACTTAATAAAAGGGTGAAAAACAATACCAAAAAGACCAAGAGGCCACAAACAGTACAAACGTGCAGTAGTACTGGTTGTGCCAAACACACCCTTTAAACAATCTTAAGAAACCATATTAGACTTATGAGAAAATGCATCCAAATGCTCAAATCTAAATAACTAGATAATAAACAACTTATAACAGACCTAAAAAGCTAAAAACACTAATCCAATAAGCTGAAATCAATAAGCTACTAGCTACACTAATATTTTTGGTTTTTTATTGATTTTAAAGATAATTTAAACAAAATTAAGATCTAAGCTATATTAGCCTAAAAACAAGATAAAATAGAGTCAAATAAGCATACTAACACATTAATAAGGCACAAAGATGCAACTATAAGCTGAAATTAACCAAATGTAATATTAATAGCTGAATAACTTGAATTTAAAAGGAATTATAACCTCTGCCTTACGTAACAAAAGCAAATAAGTTCAAAAGTTGTCTACAAGCTTTAGCTTGTCTAGAAGACAAGCTAGTAAAAGTCCAATGGGTCTTCCATTGTTACCCCATCATCCACAAGCTTATAACCAAATTTCACCATGATTTCCATAAGTTTAACTGATTAATTGGTTTAAGTAGTATTAAGTTGAATTGATGAACTCAATTCCAACTTATAGACTAGAAGAGCTTATGAAAGCTTACTAGAGCTTTTGGAACAGTAATCATTTGTATTTGAGTTTTTTTTAAGAGCTGAAAAGTAAGACAGATTGTAAAAGCAAAGATGATTTTATTATCTGAAAGGTGATTACAAAGCTTAAGAGAATAAATTACAAGAGCTTAAAAGAACATTACAATTTTAAACTAAAAAGTTACATAAGCTATTTTAAAAACTAAAGAAAAATGCAAAAAAAGAACATGACAATGTGAGGGTGAAGGAGTTCCTTTTATAGCTTGCAAAGAGAAAGCTTCTCTTTTCTTCTAGCCCAAGGTGGTTACACCCCCTTTTCATCTCAACATCTATTCAACACAATCATTGATGTCGATTTGTGAGCCCTTGATTAGATTTTGATCATAACGGATTCCAACAGTGGCAATCCGTTGTGTCATATACCATGTGCTTTACTTTTGTGAGCATTTTAGTGCAAACACCCACTCCTTGGTGTGTTATTCCCCTCCTTGCCTCGCGTTCATTCCCTTTGGGAAATTGGCCAATGAGAGCGTTTTTTGGTGAATTGTTTTTGTTAAAAAAAAAAAAAACTCTGCCATTTCATTGCTTTAGCCCTTGAATAAACTTGCCACGTAGCCAATTTTCATTTTCCCTTTTGTTTTACTACGTGGGTAAAAAGGTTGAAAGGGTGAATAGTAGATAACTGATATACCATCGTTTTTTTTCTTTTTTTTGTAAAATGGGTTGCGTTTGATTTATTCGTTGACCCGGTAATAGATGTTGACTTTGGGCCGGTATAAGGGAATGGCCTGGCCTAGGTTTAGTGGTGGTTTTATATAAAGTTTAAAAAACTGGGTGTTAACTCTTATAAACAAATTAACACCGATAATTTTTCGGAGGTTATTTTTGTAATTTGGTTAACTTTGAGGGACTGATTTGGAATTTTTGGGTTTTGTCTTTTTATGGTTGACCACTTTTGACCATGAGTTGGCTTTTGTTGACCTTTGATATCATTCTCTCGGCTCTTGCAACCGTCAAGTCCGTTCCCATGTCACGTTGTTTTTGTCCGGTTTTGACCGTTTTCTTGTGATTTTTGCAATATCCGTACCTACACAATCACAAAGACAAAACAAGCAATATACAAGCATTTTAAGCACAATTTTGTCTTTTATGGGTCATTTTTGATATAAAAAGGATATGTGTTTTCACACATATCAAAATTCTCCAAACTAAGCGATTGCGTGTCCTCACGCAATATTATATGCTCTATAACCAAATACCTCAAAACTTCTCCAAACTAAATCTTTGAAAAGTAGCAAAGACTTTCGTGGGGAGAGTTAAGAAATCACAAGTTATAAAACACCTTATTTTCCCATTTTTAAAAACTTTTTTTAGGGTAAACTAAGAATATTTTGACTTTCATTATTTCCATTATAGTTAGGGATCATAGAACAAGATGCATTTCGATCCGAGAATGTCCCAAAAAGGATAAATTCATCATTCCCGACTTTTCACTTACTCCAAACTAAGCTTAAAACGAAATCATAGCTAAATATTAGAAAAGATGCTAACACTACTCATATTTGCAACTTGTGAACTTTTTACTCCCGACATTTATTATATCTTAAGTGCGTGTGTTATTATGAATTTCAACCATGGATCAACGTTATGCTTTACGTTCCACCTAAGAATAATCAGTTTAAAGGCGAGATCATCCCATGTAGCGACTTTCGTCTCGGTACATCCCAACCTTGCGGCTAAGTGACCAGGCTTTTGACACCCCACATAGACTAGTATCGGGACTCACGGACCTTAGGTTTCAAAAACTCTCAGGCTTCCCGAATATACATAGCTTATAAAATAGAATAGTCAAAGTTCAAAAGCATATTTGAATTTAACAAAAAGAAATGTATTTATTAATTCAACTTAATATTAAACATAACATTTATTCAATTGTAACCCTCGACCTTTTAGAAGGCTGCAACATCGGTTGTGAGCCGGCAAGATGCAGCAAACTTTTATCAGTCTCGGATTTTTATTCTTACTATGGGCTTTTTTTAGAAGACTACCACATCGGTTGTGAGCCGGAAAGAGGTAGTAAACTTTTATCAACCCACAGCTTTTATTATTATAATTTTTTTTTATCATTTTATCATTTTTATCATCATTTTTTTTATTTTTTTATTTAGAGAAGACTTCTTTTTGAAAAATTCAAGTATAAATTTGAACTAAGACTAAAACTTTTGCTATATATTACATAAAAGTTGTTGATTTAAGTTTAATCTCCAAAAACAGCACGTATATTAATCCGTTTAAGAGCTTATGGGAGAAAAAACAACAAGTTACATACATGAGCTCTTAAGATTTCCAACTAATCCTTGTTTAGCATCCCACTCATAATTAACTCTATCATTTTTTCGTTCTTCGCAAAAAGTACGAACGCTTAGCCTAAAAGTTAAGGAACAAGCTAGAGCTCAACACGCTCGATCGGGTCAAAATTTTTTATTATAATATTTTTTTTATCATTTTTTTATAGAAGACTTCTTTTTGAAAAATTCAAGTATAAATTTGAACTAAGATTAAAATTTTTGCTATTTTTGCGGGAAAACGGGGTACGTGAGAACAAAACAATAAGCAGGCAACATCAAATTGATAGATTCCCTCCTCAAACTAAAACGAAACATTGTCCTCAATGTTTAAGGCGGGTCTCTACGCAAATCTAAGCCATTTATTAATTATGCAAAGATAAACGTGAATCGATAAGATAAAAGGATATCGGATTTCCCCAAACTAATTGCAAACAAAGGATAGGAAGCTCGAGTGATCCGGGACACAACACCGAACACGAGAGTCTTCAGAAAATTTAGGTTCATCCTGCAAACAATCACAAGTACAAACAACAAACACAAAGAACGAAAGAGTACAAGCCTCCTCACAACACTTTAAAGAAAAATAGAAAATGGGTAAGCATAGGGTGCCTCCCACAAAGCGCTTTGTTTTTGGTAATCGAGTCACATAGCTTGACTCGATCCCTAAATTCATTTATCCTTAGGGAGAGTGTGGAGATCATGGACTTCCTTTGGTGGCAAGTCCCCTCCAAAGTAATGCTTCACACGATGACCATTCACCTTAAAGTTTGGACCATCAGGTTGAGATAACTCAATGGTTCCGTATGGAAAAACTTTGGTGATGGTGAAAGGTCCTGACCAACGAGGTTGTAAGGCTTCTCAAAGATATCTTTAGGCGAGAGTGAAGAGTAAAAACTCGAATCTACCAACATTTGGAAAATGCGGTTTTGATCTTTGAGTGTGAAAGCTTCTTCGTCTTCCTATAAATCAAAGAATTCTCATAAGCTTGATCATGAAGCTCATTAAGTTCATTTAATTGAAGCTTCTGGTGATCACCCGCGGTTTTAAGATCGAAGTTAGCATGTTTCAAAGCCCAGTATGCTTTATGCTCTAACTCAATTGGTAAATGGCAAGACTTTCCATTAAACAAGCTTGATTTTTTTAAGCTTGTATACAATTGTGTCTTGAAAGCAGTACGAAATGACACAATGCTTATCTAATTTGGTCAGACCATGAGGCGCGGTTTTCTCAAACCGTCCTTTCTAGAATACTTTTAACGTCGATTAGAACCTCCACTTGACGCTGTTTGAGGGGTGATAAGCAGTAGTAGACGATGTGTGACCCCTTACTTAGATATTTACTTTGCAAACTGATCGTTACAAAATGGTCCCACGAACGCTTATTATAGCGCTAGCGTGTTCCAAATCGGACAAAAAGAGATTTTAAAAAACATTACTACAACTTAGCATCATTTGTGGGGAGCGCCTTGGCTTCGACCCATTTTGAAAGATAATCAACAGCTACGAGGATATATTTATTTCCTCTTGAAGACGGAAATGGTCCCATAAAATCGATAACCCATACATCCAAGATTTCACAAACTTGGATAGAGTTTTGAGGTATCTCATCTCGTGTGAAAATTTGCCTTGTCTTTGACACGTATCACAAGATTTGATCATCGTATGGGCATCTCGATATATGGTAGGCCAAAAGAAATCACTGGCATCAAATACTTTTTGAGCGGTGAGATTGGCACTATGATGGCCCCCGGTGGGTCCTTCATGGCAAGCTTTGAGGATCTCAAGAGCTTCTTGCCCATGCACACACCGTCGAATGATTTGATCCGCACAAGTACGAAAAAGATAGGGATCATCCCAGAAATAATGTTTAACGTCCTTAAAAAACTTCCTCTTTTGTTGAGTTGACATTCCTTTGATGATAAAATTCCCCGCATGGTAATTTGCATAGTCCGCAAACCATGGGGTACTTTCACTAGAAATAACTCCAAGAGTTTCTAAAGGAAATGTTCATTTATGTCTTTGTTTTCTAACACATCCTTATGAGGATTCTCAAGTCTAGATAAATGGTCTGCCGCAAGGTTCTCACTTCCTTTTTTTATCACGGATGGTGATATCAAATTCTTGTAGGAGAAGAACCCACCGGAGCAACCTCGGCTTAGCGTCTTGTTTGTTCATAAGGTACTTTAAAGCCGAGTGATCCGTATACACTATGCTTTTGGATAAGACAAGATATGGCCGAAATTTTTCAAAAGCATACACAACGGCAAGCATTTCCTTTTCTGTGGTAGTGTAATGAATTTGAGCTTCAGTCATAGTCTTGCTAGATAATGTCATAGGTGAAATGTCTTCATCTTTCGTTGGCTTAGATCGACACCATCGTGAACATCACTTGCATCACACATGAGTTCGAATGGTAAGTTCCAATCCGGGACAACTAAGATTGGAGCTTCGGTAAGCTTCTTTTTAAGAGTCTGAAAAGCATCAATACAATCCTTAGAAAACACAAACGGTGTTTCCTTCTCAAGAAGGTGAGTTATTGGTCTGGCAATCTTAGAAAAGTCTTGGATAAATAGGCGGTAAAAACCTGCATGACCTAAGAAACTCCTAACACCTTTAACTGTAGTCGGGTGAGGGAGCTTAGCAAATAACATAGACTTTAGCAAGAGCCGACCTCAATTCTCGCCTTTTGAAATTTTATGCCCTAACACAATTCCTTCTTTACACATAAAGTGGCACTTCTCCCAATTAAGAACTAAATTCGTGTCTTCACACCGTTTTAGCATCTTTTCTAAATTGGAGAGGCACGAATCAAAACTATCCCCAAAAACCGAGAAATCATCCATAAACACTTCCATGGTCTTTCGATCATATCATGGAATTACGGACCATATACATCGTTTGCAAAGTCCCTGGTGCATTACACAAGCCTATGGCATGCGTCGGACGCCAGGAAGTCCATACGGGCATGTGAAAGTAGTTTTCTCCTGGTCCTGGGGATCTATTGGTATTTGGAAATACCCTGAAAATCTATCTAGAAAACAATAGAACTCATTCCCAGCTAATCTTTCTATCATCTGATCCATAAACGGTAATGGAAAATGATCTTTTCGAGTTGCTCATTTAATTTCCTATAGTCGATACAAACTCTCCATCCGGTAACTAAACGTGTCGAAATTAATTCATTCTCTTCATTAGCAACGACGGTTATTCCACCTTTCTTGGGAACACAATGCACTGGACTAACCCATGGGCTGTCAGAGATTGGGTAAATCATCCCGGCATCAAGAAGTTTTAGGACCTCTTTTTATTACCTCATGATTTTTGGGTTAACCCGTCTTTGACTTTGAACCGTAGGTTTGTAATCATCTTCCATCAAGATTTTGTGGGTACAAAAACGAGGGTCGATACCCTTGATGTCGGTGATTTTCCAAGCAATGGCCCCTTTGTGAGATTTGAGCACCTTTAAAAGAGCATATTTTTCATCATTTTTTAAACCTTTTGCAATAATAACTGATAACTTTGTCGTTTTTCCTTCCACTGAAAGCGTATTCTAAGGTGAGACGGAAATCTTTTTAATTCTAATTTCGGTGTTCTCAATTGGAAGATTTTGCCTCGGTCACTTTCACTTTGTTTAAGGTCATCGGAGAAGTTGAAAAGGGTAATTTATTTAACATTTTTTCAGTCAAACAAAATTTCTTCTGCAGGGGATTGAAATCGGCATGATCAATTTTCGGTGAAATCGAATCATCCTTAAGATAAGCTTCAATTTCTTCCAACATGAATTCGGAAGTAAACGGCTCAGACATCGGGGTGGGATTGCCACCCGAAGAATTAGGAAATCAGCATTTCCGGAGCATACTCCTCCCAAACTGTATCAATGATGTCAATCCGTTTTATCGACACCTCATCATATGAAGAGGAGTATCTCGTCGTTTGATTGAGATTAAAAGTGACGGCTTCATTATCAACTCGAGGGGTTATTTCTTCTCCATAAACATCAATTAAAGCACGATCGGTCCTCAAAAAGGATCTCTTAAGTATGAGAGGTACTCGAGGATCAGCTTCAAAATCGACAACAACAAAGTCGGTAGGAAAGTAGAACTTTCCCACTTTAACGTAAACGTCTTCGGCGAGTCCTTTAGGATGGGTTTATGGATCGATCTGCTAATTCTAAAGTCATCCGATTTGGTGTTAGTTCGGGTAGGGAAAGCTTTTTCCAAAAGGAAAGAGGCATAAGATTTATGCTTGCGCCAAGATCGTCCAAGGCGTGACATACATCCATTCCTGGGAAATTACATTGAATAAGAAACTTGCCAGGATCTCCAAGCTTTTCGGGAAGCTTTTTAAAGAGCATTGCCGAGCAATTTTCACTCAACG
>BQNB010020304.1:4902-65653 GCA_026074375.1 Tanacetum coccineum | reverse complement strand
ACATACATGGCCATAACGACGGAATAGACATGTGTGTTCGATCACATCCTCATTCGAATTTAACCAACGGTTAGGATGAAGAATGATATAGGGTGGGAACCTTCTAACTTTCACCAAAAGTCGTAAACCAACGAGGCAGCTGAGACATGCATACATGGCCGTAACGACGAAATAGACATGCATGCTCGAACAAGTCCTCATTCGCATAAAACCAGCGGCCAATCATCAGGTGAGAGGGAAGTAAATTATTGTTAAATAAAAATAAAGAAACAAATAGATTAATCCTAAAGTACAAGTTGCTAGACACTTTTCCCGACCATTACCATGATTAAGACATGACTATATACAACGTCTTGATCATCGATAAAAAACAACAACCTAAGTTGGCGTTCCCTTAACGGTCAACTTTCCAATCATCCTAAAACTTTACATACTTTACAAGGTAAGTGGCGATATCTTCTACTTTATATAATACTCTACATCGTTGATTTTTGTTGCGTATCAATGAATAATCGATCCTTCGTGTAATTCCATTGGTAGTTGCAAAACGATTATCTTCAAACTTTCTTTCTCTTTTTTTGAATTTTTCTCATTTTTTTAACTATGCTTCAAATCTTGGTGTAGTTTCACCATCTTCACGATCATAATCATTCTGGATAATTCCTTCGGTAATTCTTTGTTATTCGGTTTCACCAATAATTGCGACGGTAGTAAAATCACATGAGTTTTGACTACTAATATATATTTGTATTTGTAATGTGCAAATTTCCAACCACACCAAAGATAGAAAATGACACAAGACTCGGGAAATACAGACTTTACACTTTAAGCAACTAGCAACTGTAAATTAAACTTAATCTAACAGGGTAGGTTAAGGTGTAAGGGTGTAACGAAACAAATAATTGGTGTAAATTCCTAAAGGATTGGCTCTACAGGTTGTTCTAGTGGATCATCACTCTAAAGATGAGAGTGGAAAAGGGTTTAAACGGGAGGTTAACTAACCGGTGTAGTTAGTTAATAAACAACATGGATAGGCTTTTTGGGTGTAATCCTAAAAATTTACCAATTTAAACAAGTTACTCCAATTAAATCCATAATACTCATTATTGTGGTCTCGAGTGATATACCAAGCCAAGTTCTAAAGTCTACTACATCACCGGCACACTCATATTTTTGTGGAATTTGGGTAAACATTTGGAAACAGATAAGTTTAAATTCTCACAATATCTAACAAGGGTTATTGTGTGCGGGTTATGTAACATGTAATTTCATAAAAGCATGCTTGAAAAAATTTTAAATTTGAGCATAATTTAAGCATTTTAATGTGAAAAATAGGACAAGTAAACATTCTAATTCCAACCCCCACTTGAATTATACAACGTCCTCGTTGTATAGTTAAAACATTAAAAATACGGGAATTAAAAAGAATTAGAATGAGAAACTCCCATGATATTTGCTCGGTAGATTCTCCATGTAGGTTTGTTGAGCAAGATTTCGTGTTGAACAGCCGCCTTGAAGTTTTCAAGACTTCAACACTTTAAGATCTCCAGATTTGTAAATTCTCCACCAATATTCGTTGATATTTAATTGACGAGGTCCTGTGTAAAATAGGAAAAACATGCATTCCTATCTTGGTATCTACGGTTGATTTAAACTAAACTAAACAAACTAAATACGAGTCAGTCTGGTAAATACACCGTATCATGTGAATGAATATGCCGTATTGCCAGAACTGACAATAATGTTTTTAAAGTGCATAAAAAAGTAAAGACTGATAACGTCCAGACAATCAATATGCCGTATGGTATAGAGCGGATACGCCGTATTGGTGTCTGGGAAGTAACCCAATTAAAATGTTTTTTTGTTTATTAAGCGCAATGAATACTTATCTCGAGCGCATATCCATTCTTAAGACTATAGGCATTACTCCTTCCTAAACCTAGACACGTTTATTCTGTTACAATAAACGCATTCACATAAAGCATCCAATTTGCTGATTATAATCTATCTTAGGGGTTAAAGAATTGGTGATCTTGTTAAACCCTAGCTCATAGAGACTTTACCCACTTACTTCTTAATGGAAAATTATATACAAGTATTCCACTGGCCTAGTCTTTACCAATTGATTAAGAATGTACTCGTTGATCCCAAGGGTCACCTTCCGGTCCAACTAAGCTCACTAATCTAAAGGCAAAGATAGGCCATTATTTGTGATCCTATTGGTCTAGATATATAAATCACTATATGGAGAGCCATCCCGACATCTAGCTAACGTGGTCGGTATTACTAGATTCAGTTGAATGATAGGTCGCATACAAAAGCGCGTAAACGAGTATAAATTGATAAACATAAACAAGAAATTCAACGATAAATTAAGCATTCAAGATAAACAAAACAAACATTCACATCTTCATAATAATGGCTAATACCTAAGGGTATTAGCCCTCAAACGTCATAATTAATACAAGAGTAATAATCCAACCAAGGTAAACTAACCGAGTTAAACGAATGATACCAAAAATCGAACGATTACAAGAGTATTGGAGATTACAAAGTGTTTCCTATGGAATTTATAGCTTTGCTTAACCTCTTCTGATCTTCTTGTCTTCTAAAAATCGACTTTTATGGTTAAGGTATCAAAAATATGATCAAGCACACTGAAAACCCGTTTTTAGGTTTTCTATTTATTGGGTCTGGAATTTGGTCGATACGGTGTATCGAGGTAGATGGATACGACGTATCGGGGGTTTCTAGGAGTAGGGACCATGTTCGATATCATCAAGAATATTTTATTACTTTATTTTGAATACGGCGTATAGAGTCTCCTGGATACGGCGTATTAGACTTTATATCTTCGTGGTTTTTTGTGAAGTGCAGGCACATATACGCCGTATCTTCCTTGATGGATACGGTGTATAGGATCTCAGAACAGTAATCTTCAAATGTCTTCGTTGAAGCTCCAGACTGCGTGCCTTTTGCTAATCTTCACTAAGTACTCCATAATTACTGCAATTCTCAAATACAAACGATTAAGTAACAATTCTTGCAATAATCATACAAAATGGGTTATTTACATGGGCTATATAATGTTATAAAAGTGACGTTATTTGATGTCATCGATGGATGTTATTGATGAAGTGACGGAAGAGTAATTAGATGCATCGCTGAATGATTCTGAGCCATTCCTGGGTACATCCAAAAAGATCAATGAAACATCTATTGACAAGGAATTCGAAGAATTCATGGCTATCGATTTCGAAGAAATTTCCGAACAAGAGGAAGAAGTCAATGAAAATTTTGAAGAATTACCATTTGAGGAAAAATTAAAAATCAAGACTTCTATCCAAGATCCACCCACCGATCTTGAATTGAAACCTCTGCCAAAACATCTTGAATATGCTTTTCTGGAAAAAGATTCTATTTTTCCCGTAGTCATATCCGCTCTGCTCAAAGACGAGGAGAAGAAACGTCTTGTTTCTGTTCTCAAAAATCACAAAGAAGATTTTGCTTGGAAAACATCCAATATTCCGGGTATTAGCCATCTTTTTGAAAACATAAAATCAACTTTGAAGACGATGCGAAACCCGTCACTCAAAGACAACGTCGACTTAACCCAAATAAGAAAGAAGTTGTGAAAAAAAGATCATCAAACTTCTAGATGTCGATATCATTTACCCCATCGAAGATAGTTCTTGGGTAAGTCCTTTCTACTATGTACCTAAGAAAGGAGGAATGACCGGTGTGACAACTAAAAAGAACGAACTTTTTCCTACAATAACTGACACCGGTTGGCGTGTTTGTATAAATTACCGCAAGCTGAACTAAGCTACCCGAAAATATGATTTCCTCTACCCTTTATGCATCAAATGCTGGAAAGGCTAGCAGGGAACAACTTATTTTGTTTTCTCGATGGATTTTCTAGATATTTTCAAATTCTAATCGAATCTACCGATCAGGAGAAGACCACATTTACCTGTCCCTATGGAACCTATGCCTACAAGCGTATGCCTTTTGGTCTTTGCAATGCACCCACAACCTTTCAAAGGTGCATGATTGCCATCTTTCAAGACATGCTGGATATATCCATGGAAGTTTTCATAGATGACTTTTTCTTATTTGGAAATTCATGATTCTTGTCTCGCAAACCATGAATAAATGCTCATCCGATGCAAACCCCATCTTGTACTTAGTTGGGAGAAATGTCACTTCATGGTGACATAAGGAATTGTGCTTGGCCCTAAAGTCTCCAGCGGAGGATTAGAGGTCGACAAGGCAAAAATCTATGTAATATCCAAACTACCAACACCCACTAACGTCAAAGCTGTTAGAAGTTTTTTAGGACATGCGGGATTCTACCGTGGATTTATCAAAGATTTTCCAAAATTTCTCGTTCGATGATGAAACTTCTTGAAAAAGAATATGTCTTTGACTTCAATAAAGAATGCATCAAAGCATTCGAATCCCTCAAATAAAAGTTAACGAATGCACCGATTATGGTTTCACCAGATTGGTCGCAACCGTTTGAAATTATGTGTGATGCAAGCGATTTTGCTGTTGGAGTTGTGCTTGGATAACGCAAAGGGAAACATTTCCATCCTATCCACTTCGCCAACAAAACTCTCAAAAACACATAACAAAATTATACGGTTTCTGAGAAAGAACTACTCGTCGTAGTTTTTGCATTCGATAAGTTCCGAGAATATCTAGTTCTTTCAAAGACCATTGTGTTCACAGATCACTCAGCATTAAAATATCTATTCGCTAAACAAGTTGCGAAGCCGCGTCTTATCCGATGGATCTTACTACTCCAAGAACTTGATATCGAAATCAAAAATAAGAAAGGAGCATAAAATATCGCGAGAGACAATTTATCGCGTCTTGAAAATCCAAATATAGAAGAATTAAGGGAAGAAGACATCAACGATAACTTCCCTAATGAAACCCTCATGAATATCTCGACCGATGAAGAAATTCCATGGTTCACAGATTTCACAAATTATCTCGTTGGAAAAATTCTCAGAAAATGATTAACTTATGCCTAATGATGCAAATTCTTCTCAGACCTCAAGCATTATTTCTGGAACGAACCAAATAATTTATTAATAAGATGCCCATATGGGAATGCTCCGGGATAAGATTTTATGGACTAAGACCTAAAAAATCTCGAAGCATTGCCATACGTGGCCAGACAAGGGACACCTAAGGACACTTCGCCACCCAACCAAAAAAGTATTTGATGAAGGTTTCATATTGGCAAATACAAATAATCGCTGTAAAAAATGGATATTATCATTTTTTTATATCTTCATGTTTTGATAATAAGCAAATAAATGACATACTACGTAAATAGTGTATACGTAAACAAGTGATATTAGTCGTAAGTTTACTTAACGACTACAACAATTAAGATAGAATTATGGAATTATTAAACGTAGTTAATGATCAAAGAAAAATATTTTCTATTATGCTTAAACTTAATCACTTGCATAAACCTTTCTAATCAAATGATTTTAAGTAAACACATGATTAATTATAAGCTAGTTATATTAATCATGCAAGACAAAATAAGATTACCCATAAGTGGAAACAATCTTTCCAAATCTTCCTAAATCTAGAAAATCTTTCCTTATTTATGTTAAGAAATATTTTCCTTACTAGAGAAGAATCTAATAAATCTGATTTTTAAGTACATAAGAATATTTTGTTAAGATTTGGGGTTAATCACAAAAAGACAAAATATATCCCAGCTGCAACCCACAGATCTAGCAAAACTAAAGGACGGATCCAGGTAATGGTGGATCCGTGCGTCCAGCTGTTTGGACCAGATTTGAATTTCGAATGTTGGCTATAAATACCAACCTCAAGTGTTCATTTTAGACAACTCTTCACAAGATTTTTCTCTCCTAAGCCTTTTCTATTTTCATATTCTTTGATCATTATACTTGCTTCATAATCCATTACAAGTGATCAACTCATTCCACTCTTTAATGAAGAACACTAACAAAGACGTAAAGCTTCATGTGTTATTAGTTTAGTTGTGTCATCACGTTGTGATATCTATCTATATTGTATCTCTTGTGTTGTGTGTTGCGAGTTGTATGTTGTGAGTTGTGTGTTGTGTAGTTGTGTAGTTGTTTAGTTGTGTATATCATATGTGTATGACAGGTTAGTATTTTAGGCCTTAAAATACTTAGTGTGCTAGATTGGTTCTATCTCAAAGTAGAACTCGATATTTAGCTTAGTACCAGGAAAAGTGTAAGCGACGTATACAGTTTTCTCTGCCTAGAGGGAGCTTGTTGACATAGTGAAGAAAACTCTCAAGTTGGGTACTTGAGGAGTGGAGTAGGGCGAAGAGGAGCTTCGTAGCCGAACCACTATAAATCATTGTGTCATCGGTTTAATCTTTCCTATCTTTACTCATTTATATTTTGTAGTTAGTTATTTGCTTATCATATTGCTATCATATACACTTGTGTATATCTCTTGAATTCACATAAGCAAACAATCTAAGTTTTAATTTTAAAATGGTAAAACTATTCAACCCCCCTTCTAGTTTCCATAATTGGTATCAGAGGCCAAGGTCACCGAAGATCTTTAACGTATATTATACATCAAAGCTGAATCAATCTATGGATTTGGATAAATATCTAGAAGAGAAATCTATGCAAAGACCACCACTTTTCGAAAGTGATTATTTTATATATTGGAAAAATAGATTTGAAACTTATGTGAAAGCAAAAGATTTAGATCTTTGGCATATTATCTTGAATGGTGATTTTCCACCAGTTGCCCGAAATAAAAATACCCAAGTTTTAAAAGTGGTTCCTTTTGAACAACAAGACGATGATCTTAAAAGAAAACTTGCTAAAAATAATAAAGCTAAAAGGATATTATAATAATCAATTACTTGACAAAGGATATGAAAGAAATATTTATTGTAAAACGGCTAAAGATATTTGGCATTCATTGTTAATCACACATCAAGGTAATAGACAAGTAAAGGATAATAAAATTGATCTCCTTGTTCTACAATATGAACAATTTACTATCCTTGAAGAAAAATCTATTGATAGTGGTTTTTACTAGATTAATACTATTAATTACTAGCTTAAATGCTGCTTGAATGAATGTTTCACTAGCAAAACTATGTTAGGAAGTTGCTTATAAGCTATACTTCCTAAATGAGAGCAAATGTTACGAAGATTGAGAATCAGCAAGATTTGTCATCACTAGCTCTAGACGAGCTCATCAGCAATCTAAAAGTACATGAAGTTGTCACACCCTACCAAGGCGGAAACGCGAGGTGTAACATATTAATAAACATCACACTAGATGATAGATAAAAAACCATACATGAATTAAGATAAAAGAAAATTATTTGAATTACAACATTTCCATGTACAAGTTTAAAAAGTACAAATGACAATAACTTGAAAGAAAGTAGACATCTTACGAATGTCACCTGAAAAGCATGATAAAAACGGCCAACTATCGAAATAGTTGGTGAGCTCACAAGATTTTGTACACAAAATATAGTTTTATAAAAGAATAGATATCCGGTAATAGTTTGCCAACTCAATGGCAAGTTATCAAAAACAGTTGTCCAAACCGATATCAGTTTCCAAACAAGTTGAGAGTCCAAAACAAATCAAGTTTTCAAAACAGTTTCCCGTTACCCAAAGTAACGTAACACAAATCAATGTATATGTATGCTATCTTGTTATGTGAGGCACTCCTTAAACATATTCAGCCTAACCGTTCCAAACATCCAATCAAGTTCCAGTTGTATAGTGTGGCACCCACAATAAGTAACAATACACCCTTGTGCTGGGTAGTGAGGGAGGGGCTAAAAACCTAATAGCGCTATGCATAAAGTACTAACGTCTCAATCTCTATTAGAGGGCCCATGAGTTAAAAAGTAGTGCCGGGTTCCAAGCATTAAACAACATACATATCAAGTTCAAAGTTCAAAGTTCAACACGTTTCCAAAGTTCAACAAGTTCAAATCAAGTTCCATACGTTCAAAACAAGTTCAAGTTCAAATGTGCTCAAAAGATCAATTAAAAGTAATAGTATAACAAATGACACATCATGCTTTCCACCCCAAAACAATTAAAACATGGAAAAATAGAAATGTAGAAAACTCCACCGTATATAGGGAGTATCGACCGAGAAAATCAACCAAAGGAAGGATAATGCCAAAAACTCAACCGCGACACTATAGTAAATAGTGGGTCAGCGTATAAGAAAAGTATAGTTAAAGAAAAAAGCGCATATTTAGCATAGTATAAAATATATATATTCCGACATACATGTAAATCTTATATTGTAGAATCTATGTGCGCGCCAAACATACTTACTTATACCTACTAAGTGTTACGCCTTAAGATTTAGCTCCATTTTAACCCATTCCGACTAATATGAAATTTTAATGAAAATTACCCATTTTGACCCGTTATCAAGATTGAGACATCTAGACATGAATAAAAGTGATAGACTAACTTATTAGTTGTAATTTCAGTTTTAGTTAAGTATATTTTACGCATAATTATTTGTTATAACATATTTTGACCAAACTTTAAAATTTCTCCATGTTGACTTTTATTTTAGATTTTTCCTAAATCTGACCCGACCAAAACGACCCGCTAAAATACATTTTCACGACTCGGACTCTAAAGCATTTTGATGTAAAACGACGTTTCGGACAACTTTTTAGTTCTACTCGAGATCCAAAACTTGACGGAAAATGATGAAAATACCCCTGCAAGATTCTGCAGACAATTAACCTCTTTTAAAATAATGCAAAATTTTTCTTTTAAGTTTTTGACCGGTCATTAAGCATTTTTAGACTTAGTTAGCAAAAAGACAGAGTAAAACGACATTCCGAACAACTTTCATGTTTCGGCCGAGGGGCTAAACGAACCAGAAAATAACGAATATGCCCTTTTTATTTTCTGCAGAAAACTATTATTTTTATTAAGTGCAATTTTTATTTTTAACATTTTTCTCAACTTCAATCGGCCGCCAAACACTCATTTTTAAGAGTTATCAAACGATTTATATATCGAATCGAAACTACGAACATCCTCTATCATATTCTTAAGCCCAAAATCATTTTTAAAATTTTTTACTCGCCCGAAAATGACACACAAAATTTCTACAGTAAATATGACACTTAAAAACTCCGCCCCAAACGCTATTTTTCGCACCCAACAAGCTTTAAAATACACCTAGCTAACCTATCTCCGTCCACTAACATCTCCAATCAATAATCCAACCTCAAAACACCACATGAACTAAGATCCATGGATTCATAATATAGAATTACATACATGCATACATAAATAAAATAAATCAACAAAGAAGGTAAAAGAGGACTTTACCAAACACAATGAAATGGAGAAGGATTAATCGAACACAATTAAACCCTTACTTGGGTCTAGATTTTGGTTCAAACCCACTCAACCGCATAACAAATGACAAAATTTGATTTAGTGGCTACCAATTCTTGATTACACACTTATTCTTAAACCCTTGCAACACTAATTATACCCAATTTGATCAAAAACCCTTAAAATCAAAAATCAATAAAATCAAGAACATTGAAAATCAATCATGCATTGGTTTCTTTTGTCAAGGAATATGGGGTTTTAGTTTATAAGTGATTTGGGATTAATTAGAAGTAATTTCGATGATTACTGATGGATTTTTTTGGGTTTCTATGTGGGATTTCGTTCAAGCAGTAAGGGAGGAAAGAGGAGAGACGGTTTTTTGAGTATGGTGTATTTTATAGGGTAGGTTGGAGTGATATTGTAATAAATACTATAAGGGATATTTGCGACTAGGAAATTCACATTTAAAAAGAATTAGGGGACATTTGTTTTAGCTTATGAAGTAACCGGCCCCTAAGTGAGGGCTTTGTGCTAAATATAAATATTTTATTTTTGTTAAAATTTATGATTACACAAACCTTGGGCCTAATTAATTTTATTTAACTTGTATTAATAATTAATTGTAAAAACACTATTTAGACGCGGGTTCGGCCAAAAACACGAGTAAAGTCAAAAAGTACAAAAATAATAATAAATTAGCTTTCGAAGCCAAAATATGGAGTTGTTGATTTCTCGATCGTTAAAACGAATAATTATTCAAAGTATGACTCGAGAGTAATTAAAATTGACGATTTTTAAATAAAACCCGACTAAAAATAACAAAATAAATTCTATAAAATTTTAGAAAATAAAACTAAAGCTCGGGATAAATAGTGCCCTTCAATCCGAATATAGGTATTTCCAATTGAATAGAATCATGGGCTTCGGAATAAATATTACTAGTAACGCACAGTTACACAAAAACAAGTGTTGAATGCTAAGAGAAATATTACCACATAAAAGTGAATCCATAAATAATTAAGAGAGTCAATTATCATACGTTTTCTTTCGGTTACTAACCTTAAAATTGACGGATGTCACAAAGTTGTCATGGAAAAGGATACCAAAATTGATAGAGGCAAAAAGGAAAGAGTTAAGTCCATTGCCTTGAAAGCTAATAAAGAGTCTAGTGATGACGAAACTTCAACATCTGGAAGCGATGACAGAGAATATGCTATATCTGTAAGGAACTTTAAAAAGTTCTTTAGAAGAAAGGGTAAATTTGTTAGGCAACCAAGAAAGAAAGAAGTCAATCCGACAAAGGAGGAAAGGAAAGAAAGAGTGATCGGAAATGCTTTAGATATGGTGATCTAAATCATCTCATTGGTGATTGTCCAAAACCTCCTCGCAATAAAGATCAAAAGGCCTTTATTGGAGGTTCTTGGAGCGATAGTAAAAATGAAGCCGAGGACAAAACTAACGATGAAACTTGTCTCATGGCTCAATAGTCAAATGAGGTAACTCTTGACTCTTCTCATTATAATGATAATGCTTCTTCTTTTGATGATGATAGTATGCAAATTGAATATGATAACTTACTGAAAATTACTTAAAAATCATCAACAAAACAAATTTTGAAAACTAAAAAGAGATCTTAAGAAAAAGAGATCTTTTAGAAAAAGAGATTTTAGAGTTGAATGAGAAAATTAAGAAACTTGAGAGAAATAAAGAAATTGACATATGTTGAGTTTGTTTCCAAGAACTTAAAAAAAAAAAAAAAAAAAAAAAGTAAAAAATGCCAAACTAAGAAACTCAAGTTAAATTTGTAAAATTTGATAAAAGCGCTATTTCACTAAGAGAAATGTTAAATATTCAAAAGTCACCTAGTTGTAAAATAGGTTTAGAATTTAATAGTAGTAAAGCGTCAACAAGCGAAACAAAACCCATTAGCTTTGTTGGGTCATTCATTGAAAAATGGCAACTGACGGATCTCACCATAAAGTGCACGGATCCACCCCTATAAAAAAAAAGGTGGCATGGATCCACCATCCTTTTTTCCCTGATCCGCGAGTAGGCAAAAATTGGCAGTAAGCAAGGTTTTAGCCACCTAATCTTCGAGATTCGGATTTTGTCATTACTAGGTAGAAACTAATACATAATAAGATTGAAGAGTCAAAGAAACAACCTTTAAAACCAACCCTTAAGAGTGGTATAGGTTATGTCAAAACCGAGTCTTGGTCTAAAACACCTCCACCTAGAAGAAAATAATTCTTCTCAACAAAGACACAACCAGGGTTCTAAAAGGCGCGTCATGGCGGCGCTAATAGGCGTTCGCCAATGTGCAAGGCGTGGCCTCCACGTAGGAAACATACCAAGCCCTGCTCTAGGGCGTGGCGTTAGATAAGGCTTGAAAAGTGCGAGATAAGGCACGCCATGGCGTGAGGCTAGGCGAGCTTTTTGATTGAACACTGATAAAAAATCTTTTTTTTAAAAATGAAGATAAATACATGTAAAAGGTGTTTCTTAACCTTATTCATTATTTACAATGCTTTTTGTAAACTTGATATATATAAAATATGAAATTAATATATAAATATTTTCATAATTTGTGGCGCCTTAAGCCACGCCTTAAAGACGCAAAGGCTTCACCTTGGCCGCTAAAGCTTAAGGCTTAATCGTGCAGCCACGTCACGCCTCACGCTATTTATAACCTTGGACACAACACACCTCAACCTAGAAGAAAATCTAGCAGACACAAATATACCAATTATTATCCTATGAATTGGAATAACAATCAAAATCAAGGTTTTGACATAATGGCGAAATTGTATTCCATTTCTATACCCCAACCAATTACAACAAATGCAAGGGATGTACAACACTAACATTTTTGGACCCATGCGATATTCGGGACCAAGCGCTTGAGTTGACTTTTGTCTAATTAGGTATGCTTGAGATCATGCTTGGAGTTGGACGAATGGATAAAAGATAACGGTTGCTCCAAATATATGGCGGTAAATAAAAGTCTATTCTCAACCTATAAAGCATACAACAGAGGTAATGTTGTCTTTGAAAGTAACTTAAAAGGAAAGATCATAGGCAAAAGTACGATCTTAAATAACTCACTTACTATATCTAACGTAGAACACGTAGATAAATTAGCATTTAATTTACTTAGTGTCGATCAAATTTGTGATAATAAGTGTAGAATCTTATTTACGAAAGAAGGTAGTGAAATAATTAAGGATGGTAAAATCATAAGAAATTGGATTAGGAAAAATGGTTTATATGTCATGAAATTAGGAAATAAGTCTCAAGACAAATTATGTCTTGCTACGGTAGTTGATAACTCTACCATATGGCATAGAAGACTCGATTACGCAAATATGCGTTTAATCCAATCTTTGTGATCCAAATAATTGGTTAGGAATCTACCTAAGTTAAAATATGATAAACATTTTTGTGATGCTTGCAAAATTAGAAAAGAAGCTCATTCAAGTCATAAAGCTAAAAAACTTAGTATCTACAAATAGATGTTTAGAACTTTTGCATATGGACTTATTTGGTCCATCCGCTATTAAGAGTTACAGGGGTAACTTATATACTTTAGTAATAGTAGATGATTATTCAAGATATACTTGGACAAAATGTTGGGAAAATTCATTCCTTATTAGTATCGTTAGGTATATACTAGTACCGGATAAGTTTATAGTTAGATACTGACCAGTACAAAGTGTTAAGTACAGCTCAATTAGTTAGTACCGTTAGTAAAAAAAGATAGGTACCGGTATTAAGAGATATGCATGAAATTAATAGGAGAATATTATGTATTATCTTTTGTGCATTTGTAAGTCCTGTTAGGGTTTATCCTTGTCTATAAAAGAACCTACGGCATAGAGAGAGTAGAACCAAACAACTCATCTCATACAATCATATCTCAATAGTTAGTAATCTTGTAATCATTTTAAAGATTAAAAAAAAAAAAAAATAGAAATCAAAGTTTATGTTTTTCATTGTTCTCTTAAACTAATTATGTAGATTCCGCATATACAATAAGTATTCATAGTCAGTGTTTTCTTTATAGTCAATATGTATTTATACAAGTTGGCTATCACCCTTAGCAGGCTGCAAAGATCTGTTCAGTTTGGGACTCATAAGTGGTATCAGAGCCTATGAGAAACTCTGAGTAAGAAGAACAAAAACCAGTTATAAATCTCTATCTTACAAAACTAATCATGTCTGGTTTACAAGATGAAATTCCACCACCATCACCACCATGATCACAAACACCAACACATCAAACTCCTCACACTGTCTCAACCATCAAACTTCCTATTCTCAAGAAGGGAGAATACGATATATTGGCCATGAAAATGGAACATTATTTAGCCCATACAGACTATCCTATCTGGGAAGTTATACAAAATGGAAATGGACCTATATCAATCACCACAGATACACAGGGTCAAATCAAGATTTTGCCTCCAAGGACTACAGAAGAGATCTTAGCCAGAGAAAGAGAAAGAAAAGCTAGAACCACTTTGCTTATGGCATTACCAGAAGATCATCTTGCTAAATTTCATAAAATGACTGATGCAAAAAAGATGTGGGATGCCATCAAATCTAGATTTGGTGGAAATGACGAATCAAAGAAGATGCAGAAGTATATTCTAAAGCAACAGTTTGAAGGTTTCTCTGTATCAAACTCAGAAGTAACCTAGCATAAAGAGTATGCCAGGTACCCAAAGTACTTCCGAGTCAATTAGAAATTCATGTGGCAGGTGTATCCACTGAGGCTGCAAATCATCAATTCTTAGATCTCTACCTCAGTCTGGTCTCAGTTCCTTAAACATGAGGACCAAGCAGAGTGGACATCTCAGCATTTGATGTATCTGGTATAATAATCGTAAGAGTCTTTGAGATTAGAGGTAAAAAAGGCTCTACTGCATCATCCTCTAGCACGCAAAATGTGGCATTTGTCTTTGAGAACACCAGCAGTACTAATGATGTTAGTACCGCTTATGGTGTTTCTAATCCTTCTGGTCATAACTCACAGTATGAACAAACTTCATCATACTCCTTACTTGCAAATCAATCCAGTTGCCCTCAATTGGATCATGAGGATTTGGAACAGCTTGATGAATTTGACTTAGAAGAAATGGACTTGAAATGGCAGGTGGCCATGATTTCAATGAGAATGAAAAAGTTCTACAAAAAGACAGGTAGAAAGCTATAAATTGATGCCAAAGAACCAGTTAGTTTTGATAAAACCAAAGTCGAGTGTTACAATTGTCACAAGACAGGGCATTTTGCTAGAGAGTGTAGAATCAAGGGAAATCAAGATAATAGGAGGAGAGATGCTTGGAACTCTGGAAATAAGGATGGGAGAAGATCTGGTAAGCAGGAGGACTCTAAAGCTTTGGTGACTATTGATGGAGAAGGTGTTGATTGGACCAGTCACTCAGAAGAAGAAGAAGATTATGCTTTGATGGCTTGCAACAGTTCAGGCTCAGACACAGAGGTAACTTCTTGTTCAAAAGAATGTAAAGAGTCTTATGCTAAACTTAAAAAACTGTATGATGCTCAGAGGGAACAACTTAGTGATGCAAGCATAGAAATACAGGCATATACTCAAGGTTTAAAGAAAGTTGAAGCACAATTAGTTGCTCATCAACAAGGTCAACTTTGGTATGAAGAAAAGATAAGGTTTATGAAAATAGACTTAGATGATAAAACTGATGTCCTAACATACCATAAGAAACTATTGGCAGAAGCTCAAAAAGAAAAAGAAGATTTAAAAGCTAAAGTAGAAAAATGGCACAACTCTTCTAAAAATCTTGGTAAACTGCTAAATACTCAGATGAGTGCTAATGATAAATTTGGGCTTGGGTATGGGGATCACAGATATGATGGCATTTTGAGTTATGAAAATGAAGTTTTACAAAGTGTATTTATGAATAAGGAAAGTGAGTTAGTAAATCAACCTTTGTATGATAGGTTTGTTACAGCAGGAGGAATGCATGCTGTACCCCCACCCATGACAGGGAATTACATGCCATCTGGACCTGATATTGAAATAGATTACTCACAATTTACATATGGTCCAAAACAATCTCAAACTAGTGAATTTGAAACCCAAACCAGTGACTTTGATACCTGTGAATCAGATTGTAGTGTTGAAACACATGAACCTTTGCCTGAACCAACTGTCAATGAACCCAAAGTAGTATGTCAACCTAAGGTTTGGTCTGATGCTCCTATCATTGAGGAGTATGAATCAGATAGTGAAGATGAGCATGTGTCTCTACCAACAGAAGAACAGGAAACACCTAGTTTTGCTAACCAGCAAGTAAAACCTCCTAGGGAAGCTGTTAAGAATCAATTCACACATAGTAAAAATCCTACAGTTGACAAGAAAGGGTTGGGATATGGGTTTACTACAAAAGCATGTTTTGTATGTGGAAGTCTTTGTCATCTTATTAGAGATTGTGATTTCCATGAAAAGAGGATGGCTAAACAAGCTGAGTTAAACAATAGGATGAGTAAGAAGTCTAGTCAAAGGGAGATTAGGTAATTAAACAATAGGATGAGTAAGGGGTCTAGTCAAAGGGAGATTAGGCCAGTATGGAACAATGTGCAAAGAATGAATCATCAAAACCAATTTGTTCCAAAAGCAGTACTAACTAGAACTGGAAAGATTCCAGTTAATACTGCTAGAACTAGCGGTACTAATA
This sequence comes from Tanacetum coccineum, assembly GCA_026074375.1. Classification (NCBI taxonomy): domain Eukaryota; kingdom Viridiplantae; phylum Streptophyta; class Magnoliopsida; order Asterales; family Asteraceae; genus Tanacetum; species Tanacetum coccineum. The sequence goes on along the minus strand of BQNB010020304.1, from coordinate 49,548 downwards.
CAGTTAATACTACTAGGCATAATTTTAACAGTTAGCAGTACCAATTAATGCTGCTAGGAAAGTTAATACTGTTAAGCCTATTATGAATAATGCTAGACCAAAAGCTGTCTTTCATAAATCTGTTTCACCTTTTAGAAGTTATTTATTAGTAACAACAAGCACTTAGACTATTTTTTCAAAAAAAAGGTTATATGTTGAGGTTAAATGCCGTGTTAGTGCTTGTTTTAAGGAAAAAGGAAACTGCTGTTAAGTCCTCAGCAGGTTGTAATTGGAGACCCAAAAGACATTACTAGAACCAAGTCTCCAAATACAATGGTGGATCAAGTCTTAGAAATTGTTTCACTTTCAAATATCTACTTGGCAGATCAAGACAAAATGGCTCTTGGGTCCCTATGTAGAATCTAATCTCTGATTATTTATGTGCGAGATTATCACATAGGCTTTACAGAACAAAGGGATTGTTGATAGTGGATGTTCTAGGCACATGACTGGAAACAAGGCCTACCTTGCTGAATATCAAGACTTTAATGGTGGCCCTGTCGCTTTTGGAGGAAGTAAATGTTACATAACTGGTAAAGGTAAAATAAAAACAAGAAAGTTAAATTTTGAGGATGTGTGCTTTGTGAAAGAACTACAACTTTCAATCTTCATTTTCTGTGTCACAGGTATGTGTGACAAGAAGATACAGGTTTCTTTTTCACTGACTCATGAATGTCTTGTTTTGTCATTCCTGATTTTAAGTTACATGATGAAAATCAGTTTGTTAGATCCCCGACTAAAACATTATGTAATAGTTTCAATCTAGAGAACATTATTCCTTCTGGAGGTTTAGCCTGTTTAATTGCAAAGGCCACAATTGATAAATCTAACAAATGGCCATAGGCAGGTTTGGTATGTTACTTAAAAACTTATAATAAACTTGTAATAAAGGGAATACCTTGTAAGAGGGTTTACCTTCAAAGATTTTTCACAATGACCATACTTCTCTGGTGTTGCAATCAGAAAGGAAAGCAACACAAGGCCTCCTGTAAGGCCAAATCAGTGAGCTCTATTAGTCAGCCCTTACAGCTTCTGCATATGGATTTGTTTGGACCTACATCTGTAAGGAGCTTAAACCATAAGACTTATTGCCTGGTTATCACTGATGATTTTAGCAGGTTTAGTTGGGTGTTCTTCTTAAGAACTAAGGATGAAACTAGTAGAATCCTTAAGGACTTTATAAGACAAATTGAGAACCAATTAAATCAAAAAGTTAAAACTATTAGATGTGATAATGGTACAAAATTTAAGAACGAGGATTTTATTGAATTTTGTGAGTCAAAAGGGATCAAGAGGGAATACAGTAATGTCAGAACTCCACAATAAAATGGAGTTGCTGAAAGAAAGAACAGGACCCTTATTGAGGCTGCTAGAACTATGCTAGCAGATTCATTTTTACCTAAAACTTTTTGGGCTAAAGCAGTTAGTACTGCTTGTTATGTCTTTAATAGGGTATTAGTGACCAAGCCTCAAAATAAGACACCTTATGAACTTATAATTGATAAAATACCAATCATAAGCTATATAAGACCTTTTGGGTGCCATGTGACTATCTCGAATACCATTGACCACCTGGGCAAGTTTGATGGGAAATCAGATGAAGGGTTCTTAGTTTGGTATTCTCTAGAAAGCAAGGCTTTGAGAGTATACAATTTAGAAACCAAGAGAGTTGAAGAAAACCTGCACATAACCTTTTTAGAAAATAAACCAAATGTTGCTGGAAAAGGACCAACTTGGCTGTTTAATCTTGATTATTTAACTGATTCAATGAATTATCAACCTGTAAGATCAGAGAATCAAGCTAACAAACATGCAGGTCCACAAGAAGCTAATCAAAATGCAGGTACAGAAGATAATATTGATGCAGGTGATTCTGAAATAGAAGTTGAATCTGCTCAGGACTACTTTGTACTGCCAATATGGTCTTCTTATACTTCAACAGTCAAGAGCTCAAAAGAAACTAATGTAGGTGAAGAACCTACCAAGCATCCTGATTTCCAGCAAGTAAATAAGGAGGATCAAGTCTTTTTGGATGAGCTTTAAAGATTTAAAAGGCAAGAACAGGATGCTAATGATGCAGTTGAAGCTCTCCGGAAGGAGTATGCCTAAGAAACTAAGGATTTGCTTCTTCAAGCAAGAGCTGCTAAAGCTAGCAGTACTAACATAGTTAATACTGCTAGCACACCAGCTAGTACTGCCAGTCCTTATGGTGGACTATCCTTCACTGATCTAACCAATACTAACCAAGATGATTCAGAAATACCTGCTCTTGAGGAAATTTATGACAATCCTACTGATGGTATTTTTACCAATTTATCTTATAATGATGAGGGTGCAGTGGCTGACTTCACAAATTTAGAACCTGTTGTGAATGTCAGTCCTATTCCCACATCAAGGATTAACTATATTCATCCTTCAACTCTAATTCTTGGAGATCCACAATCAGCAGTTCAAACAAGAAGCAAAGTGACCAAAAGTTCTAGAGCCCATGCTTTTGTAAGTTATATTCAAAAAGCAAAGGAGAAATAATCATAAGGACTTCCAGCATTGTTTATTTGCTTGTTTCTTGTCTCAAAATGAACCCAAAAAGATCTCTGAAGCACTTGAAGATGAAAGTTGGGTTAATGCTATGTAGGAAGAACTGCTGCAACTCAAGATTCAAAAAGTTTGGATTCTTGTAGATTTGCCTTATGGGAAGAAGGCAGTTGGAACAAAATAGGTTTACAGAAATAAGAAGGATGAGAGAGGAGTTGTGGTTAGAAATAAGGCAAGGTTAGTTGCTCAGGGACATAGGCAAGAGGAAAGGATAGATTATGATGAGGTTTTTGCTCATGTGGCCAGGATTGAAGCCATTAGGATCTTTTTAGCCTTTGCTTCTTACATGGGATGCATAGTCTATCAGATGGATGTGAAAAGTGCCATCCTGTATGGCAAAATTGATGAGGAGGTCTATGTGTCTCAACCTCCAGGCGTTATAGATCCTAAGTATCCTAAGAAGGTCTCCAAAGTAGTGAAAGCTCTCTATGGTTTACACCAAGCTCCCAGAGCCTGGTATGCTACTTTATCTACTTTCTTGTTGAAGAATGGATACAGAAGAGGAACTATTGACAAGACTCTTTTCATTAAGAAGGACAAACATGATATCATATTAGTACAAGTTTATGTGGATGATATCATATTTGGTTCTACAAAGAAATCTTGGTGTGATGAATTTGAGGCATTAATGAAGAGTAGATTTCAGATGAGTTCTATGGGAGAGCTCACCTTCTTTCTTGGATTACAAGTCAAACAGAAAGAAGATGGTATCTTTATAAGTCAGGATAAGTATGTTGCAGAAATCCTGAAGAAGTTTGATTTTGTCAGTGTTAAGACTGCTAGTACACCAATTGAGACCCAGAAGCCTTTAGTCAAGGATGAGGAAGCCAGTGATGTGGATGTACATCTTTATAGATCCATGATTGGTTCTTTAATGTACTTGACTGCTTCTAGGCCTGATATTATGTTTGCAGTCTGTGCTTGTTCTAGGTTTCAGGTCACTCCAAAGACCTCCCATCTAAGTGTTGTTAAGAGAATCTTTAGGTATCTAAAGGGCAAACCTAAACTAGGCCTTTGGTATCCTAGAGTGTCCTCATTTGACCTGGAAGCCTATTCAGATAGTGACTATGCTGGAGCAAATCTTGACAGGAAATCCACAACAGGAGGTTGTCAATTTCTTGGTAGGAGACTTATTTCTTGGCAATGCAAAAAGCAGACCATTGTGGCTACTTCTACTACATAGGCAGAATATGTTGATGCTGCAAATTGTTGTGGGCAAGTTTTGTGGATTCAAAATCAAATGCTAGACTATGGGTTCAATTTCATGAACACAAAAATCTACATTTATAATGAAAGTACTATTTGCATTGTAAAGAATCCAGTCTTTCACTCCAAAACAAAGCATATTGTAATTAGGCACCACTTCATAAGGGATGCATATGAGAAGAAACTTATTCAGGTGCTGAAAATACACACTGATGACAATGTAGCTGATCTTCTAACCAAGGCATTTGATGTTAGCAGGTTTCAGTTCTTGGTTGTTACAATTGGGATGATCAATCCATAAGCTGCATTAGTTAAGGGGAGGCAATATGATTTGTTGTATAGTTTGTATGAAGTGTTCAGTGTGCAGAAGAATCTTGACCATAGTGATGATTTTCATGGAGTTATTTGGGTTTTAGAGAGTCATTGGGAAGAGCTTTAGATGGTACTGAAGCACTGCTGTTGCCAAAATTGTTCATTCTTTGGTTGGCAAAAGTTAGTACCGACAGTGCAAAGTTAATACCGTTGGGCAAAGATAGTACCGCTATAGAGACGTTGAAGAAAATACCGCCAAGGGTCTAAAGTGTAAATTGAAACGGTTTCTTTGATCTTAGGTTTGTTTAACCTATATAAACCCATCTCAATTGCACAGTTCACTCACGTAATCTCTATCAAATACTTTCCTTCATTCAAACCCTAATCTCTTACTCACCGACGATCACCAATTCAAAAATCATGGCTGTTCTTGAATCATGCCCTAAACATAACATGGTTGCTTAAAACGAAGACTGATGGTTTTTTTTTTTTAAGTAGGTTTTAATTAGATTATTGACTTTCTTGCGCGAAGCTCCATTCATAATGCTCTCACTGTAAGTCATGTAGTCTCTACTACATTTGTTGAGCAGTTTTGGATGTCTGCAAAATCCAAAATAATCAACAATGTTAGGTATATTACTGCCACAGTAGCTGGCAAGCCTGTGTCTATCTCAGAGGCATCAATAAGAAGTGATCTTCTTTTTGATGATGCTGATGGGATCGATTCCTTACCAAATCAGGCTATATTTGATGCTATACAGCTCATGGGTTATGAGGGGGATTTAACTGTTTTAACCTTTAACAAAGCTTTGTTTTCACCTCATACAATGAATAATTGTCTTAGTTCTAAAAGCACCTCTTGGGATCAAATTCCCACTAATATTGCTACTACTGTAATTTGCTTAACCAATCTAATCACAAATATAATTTTTCTAAATTAATTTTTGATGGTATGCTTAGACACTTAGATGCAAAGAAAAAATTTGTTATGTATCTACGTTTTATTTCAATCTTTTTAGATAAACAGCTAATGAATGTACCAGTACCTTTAGACCATTTTTCTGTAAATGCTTTGACAAGTAAAGTTTTCTCCTTTATAGTTAAAAAGGGTAAACATTTTTTAGGGAAAGTCACACATTTATTTCAGGGAATTCACACAAAAGCCTTTGCCTTGAATCTATTTGGTTCAACCAACTGGTGATGAGGGTGAAGCTTTAAAAGACAATCTGAACCTCACCCACACCCTCTTCTCCTTTACTCAAGTGCAGACCAACAGAGACATTGCCTTACCCATCATCACCAAGACCTTTAACCTACTATTCCTATTCCTTCCTGATTCCCATTCCAAGTGATCTGTGGGAATCATGGAGGTCAGTCATCCAGTGATAGATCCCTATCAGGAAATAAGGATGGCCTGACACTCCAAAGTGTATATGATCTTTGTGTGTCTTTATGTAAATAGGTCACAGATCAAGCCAAAGAAATTAAACACTTGAAGGCACAGATCAAAGAAGCTTAAGAAAAACAAACCTGTTATCACACATCACAAAGCTTGGATGAAGAGTGCATCCATGAAGCAAAGATTGGCAAGAAAGAAATCATTGAAGAAAAAGTAGATGCAAAAGGAGTCTATATCTAAACAAGGGAGGAAACCTGCCAAAGCTGAACCTACAGTGCATAAAAGATCTAACTTTTAGATCTTGATAATATGGTGGATGATGCAACGACTACATGGAGTCTGAAGGATCGGCTCAAGATGAGGGGAGGACAAGCTCTGTGGTACTTGAAGAGAAGGAAAGTACACAAAAAGGAGTTAGTACTGAAGTAGAAGTTAGTACCGTCAAGCCAGATGAAGGTACCGACAAGTCAAAAGTTAGTACTGACAAGCCTGAAGTTAGTACCGCTAAGCCAAAAGAAGTAGAAGTTAGTACCGACAAGCTTGATGAAGGTTCTCTGCTGAGCCAAAGATGGAACTTTAGATGAAAGAACTGCTCTTCACAATGTTTTCAGAGATGATGGAGACCATTACTGAGTTTTTGGTATCTATAGCCCAAAAAAAAAGGCTAAACCAAAAAGGTGTTGAGATCAAAGATGCTGAAGATTCAGATAGACCAAGGGCTACATCAACAAGATCAGTACTTACATTGAAGCCTCTTCCTAAAATTGATCCTAAAGACAAAGGCAAGAAAGTACTTGAGGAAGAAGCTGAGTCAGATGCTGAGTCAGAAGGAGTTGATGAAGCTGAAAGAAAGTTGATCAGCTTGCAATAAGGATGAAGAACAATACTAGAAAGGTGCAAGAGGATTGGGAAGAAGAAGAGAAGATGAAAAAGTTAGCGGAGGAATAAGCTACATAGCTGCTATATAACAAGATTTTATGATATCCAAGCTAGAATGAAGCTGATAGACTTCTAGCTGCAGGCTTCAGAGGAAGAAAGAGAAACTGTACCGTTGAAGAGAGAGCCAAATTTCTTTATATACTATTGCTGCTCAAAAAGAGGTTCCTTGCCTCAACAAAGACTGCTGGCAATCAAGCAAACCACCAAACAATAACTCAACTAAGAAACTAAATAATGACATATCCCTGAAGCATGTAGAGGAAGAAGCATGCTGATTAAGAAACAAGAACTTGAAGAAACACAAGTTCTGTAATAAAAAGGTTAAAAAGTCTGATAAAGATTTTATTCCTATTTGGTTCTGCTGCAGGAATGAGAGACAGATTAAGGTAGAGGATGAAGAAATCTAAAGACACTAAAAATAAGAGGGTTGTCAATAAGACGCCAAGGATGAAGACACAGCTAAAGGTAACCTGTTGAACAAGAAGTGACAGAGCAGGGTACAAAGAAAAGAAAGAGTGGTCATGTGAAGATGATTGCTAGGAAAAGGCCAAGACCACAGCCAGATGATGATAGTGATGATGAACACAGAAAATGTCTAAGGATTGATTGTATTTGATAGACCATTAGATAGTGAGATATTGGAGACAAAATCTTTTGTTTCTAATTCACCAAGGTTTCATCACCAGATGGGGATTACCTGTTGTCTACAGAGTTATGGGCCGTCAGGCATTTAAACTATAAAAACGGATGTACTACATATTTTTTGATAGACATGATTTATTTCATTATATGATTTGTGATAAAGCAGTATTCAGAAATCACATCAGAAAAGGATTGATTGATTCTTAGGAAGAACTTGAAGATTATGATGGAAATCCTCAACAGAAGAAAATGCTCAAGTTATTTCTGGAACAATTTACAGGATTGAAGATTGTTATTGGAGATTGATAAAGCTGTTTGTTTGCAATATCTAGAGCTTGAGGGATGGGACAGCATCTACATGCTAGTTGAAAGAAAGTACCCCTCTCATCAAAGGAATGTGTTGCAAAGGAATGCCTTGATTTAAGGATTGGAGTTGAAGAGGAAAGTACTACTGAACTATATTTGGTAAGAATTCATTAAGCAAACAAGCTTAATGAAGAGTAATGTGTAAATGGAAGTGAGAAGGGTTTAGGTGTTGGCTAACCACCACACAACAAATGAGCCTTCATTCATCATGTCCTAACAGAATCAGAATTAACTAGATCCAAAAGCAAATGGCTTTTGTAAAGACTTCTCAAATCCATTTATGGTTGACAATTTACCAAAAATAGTATGGTTTGCACAACTCACCTAGCTTCACAGTTAAGAGTTGGCTATCGCAGGATTAAACATTTTCTTGTTAAAGACGAATCAAATCTGTAGAGAGCTGATAGTTTGATAAAAACTATATGGTTTATCAGTGCACCATGTATGCAATGAAAGCATTGACTATCCAAAAGCAAACGGCTTTTCGCGTAAAGACAAATCAAATCCGTTTGATAGTTGATAGTTTTACTCAAAAACTATAAGCGTTTTACAAATTCACCTTGTGTTTACAATGAATAATTTGCTATCCTAGTGCAAACGGGCTACTGGTAAAGGAATATATCAAAATGGCTGGTAGTTTGCAAAAACTACAAAGCCACTTAGTAGATGTGCTGTGTTGCTGAGAAGATATGTTGCAGATAAAAAGATGATAGCTAAGATGTCAAAATTATCAAAGATCAGATCAAGATTTTGACAGAGTGTTGGATACATCCTCCTGGTCCTACAAGATTGTTCACCACTAAAGAAACCGAAGTTAAACAAGTTCAAACATCATGATAGGAGAGGGATTGTTGGGATAAGATACATTCCTGACTTAGTACCACCGTTAGTTAATTTAGTTATACCGCTAGTATGTAATGTTCTAACTGACAGTACAAATATTTTACTACTGATCAGATAGTTAGTACCGTTAGTTATAAAAGATTTAGTACCGTTTATGAGATATGCAATAAGAATCTAGGAAAGGATGATGCAAGATCTTTATACGTCGTTTATAAAAGCACATTTAGGGTTTTCTTAGTCTTATAAAGGGAACCCAAGGCATAGTTTAGTAGATATAGTTCACACAATCAATAAGATCAGATTTAGATATTATAATCTTTGTAATATGTAACCTAGCATATTCAAGTGATAATATAAAGTTCTTTTTTGATGTCTTAATATTGTTCTTCTTAGCATTATTGATTAGTTTCCGCATAATCAATAGTGTTCAAATCAGTGTTTCATTATTGTTGCTTTAGAAATATCTAAGGGAACAAACCCTTTACAAGCTAAAGGTTAAGATCTATTCAGTAAACGATCCAACAAGTGGTATCAGAGCGAGTTGCTCGATGATAACTAGGACCCGTGACAAGGGTTTTATGTTATTTAATCGTGTGTTTTTTTTCCTGTTTTGGTGTTTCATGATTTTTGGCAGCGAGGAGAAAAAATTAGGGGTTCCTAACAAACCTTAATATGATAAGCATGAGGGGTTAAAAGGCTGTAATCAAGTTCTGATTTAACAACTATCAGGTGACGCCGATTCAAACATAATGAAGCAATGGCATGCTGAAATCTAGTTCGTAGTTTTAAAAGGATTATGTTGTATTACTTTTTCTTTGCACGTTGGGCAAACAAAAGAGAAAACACCATGGATTTCTTTTTAGCTATCTGATTTAACGACAACAAAATGTGATATATGGGTTTGATATGACAAATAAGGTTACTTTTTGGTTCGAATAACCCCACAGATGAAGACGTGTGATTAACATGTTGCTTGTGTTTACGTTAATGCTGTTGTTCTTTCAATCGTTTGTACTGCTCGTCTCAAGTACTGCTCGTTACAATTTTAATACTACGATGGAATTTTTTAGTAAATGCTTCGATTTACTTGTTTGTACTGCTAGAATTTGTAACAGCTTAACAACAGTTTAGTGACGGATATTGTGTTGCTATGCGTGGGAGGAAGGAATAAATAATACTTAAAGAGTAGAATAGCATAACTGGCTAACTAGCGCAGTTGGTAAGGATGGTGTTGTTATGTATTTGTTCCTCAAAGTCTGATGTTCGAGCCCACATATGGTGTTTTTCTTTGTTGTAGCAGGTCAACGAATTAGGTTAGCTGCTAACAAAAATGAATGCGCCGGATACACACATGGATGGAATTCAATTTTGGGTTGCTGTTTTATGGCCATATTTGAAATAGTTGGGCCAGCTTTAGGGAAGTAGTACATGGGCCAAGTGGATTTAACTATACACGATTTAATAATGGGATGAATTCTGTTGGTCGAGTATGATATTGATGCCGTCAATATTTATTAGTACTGTTCGTATATTGGCACAAGAAGTATTGTGCTGCTTATATATTTTTGCACAGGAAGGTTTAGACCAATTGTCATAACCAAAGCTTGAACTTGTAGTGGCTTAATCCGTTCCTTTTGGCTCAAAGCATCTGCCACCACTTTCGCCTTTCCCAGATGATAACAAATTTCACAGTCGTAGTCACTCAACAATTCCAACCATTTACGTTGTCTCATGCTAAACTCTTTATGATCAAGAATATGTTGCAAGCTCTTATGCTCAGTAAACACTATGCACTTCGTGACATACAAATAATGTCTCCACATTTTAAGAGCAAACACCACCGCTCTAAGTTCTAAGTCATGTGTAGTGTAATTCTTATCATGAATCTTGAGTTGGCGTGATGCGTAGGTTATAACTTTCTCCTTTTGCATTAGAACCGTGCCCAACCCCTTGTCAGAAGCATCACAGTAAACCATGAAGTTTTCACTACCTTTAGGTAAAGCTAAGATTGGTGCACTATACAATTTCTGCTTCAACAGATGGAATGCAGTTTCTGCCTTTTTAGTCCAATCAAACTTCATGCTCTTCTGAATCAACTTCGTCATAGTCTAGGCATTCTTCGAGAAACCTTCGATAAATCGTCGCTAATAGCCGGCAAGACCTAGAAATTGACGAATTTCTGTTGGAGTCATGGTTGATGCCCAATCCTTGATTGACTCAATCTTAACTGGGTCCACGTGAATGCCCTCACTATCAATCACGTGACCAAAAAATTGTACCTTCTAAAATTCACACTTTGAAAACTTGGCGTACAATTCTTCCTTCTTAAGCAACTCCAAAATTAACTTAAGATGTTCTACATGCTCTTCCTCACTCTTGGAGTAGATCAAGATTGCATCGATAAAAATGATCATGAATTTATCTAAGTAAGGTTTGCACACCCGATTCATCAAGTCTATGAATATTTTTGGTTTGTTTTGTTGGGATCTCAGATTTGATGATTACAAAATTACATATGCATAAATGAAGACGAATGAAACAACAAGGGATTAATATGACACTTTAGTATTCTACATATGGAAGAATTAAAAGCTGGAAGATTTCCATGAAGATAGGCATTGAAAAGTCAAAGAATATCAAAGATAAAGGAAGGTTTTAATTAGTTTTAATTAGCTTCCTAATATAATTAATTAGCTTCCTTTGTAGCCTTATAATATCCCTTTATATAAAGGGTATTAGGGAATGGTGAAATAGTTTTATTATCCCTCTTTGTTAGACTCTCCAACTGAGGACGTCTAATAGTTCGCTTATTGTTTGTTGTAATGTAATAGTTAGTTATCTAGATAGCATAGTCGACTGATTAAAGTCGAATAGTATATAGTTTATTAGTATGAATAAAGAAAACCTTGTTCATAACATTGATTATGTTATTTGTTATTCTGTTGTGCATTATCAATCATTGTTGATGGTAAGGATATGCATTAACAATAAGCTTACCAGTATTAACTAGTAAACTAAGTTCTTGATGTACCCACGATTTCTACAAATGATTATGGAAATACAAACTGAGAATAAACACCCTTATTTGGCTGTGGCCTTGACCAAAAAGATTTTTGGAAACATGAAAAGGGGTTTTAGGAGGGTACCAAGACCTTTATTGCCTGTTATGTTGCCTGTTGTTGATCAAAGTGCAGGACCAGCAGATCAAGCTGAGGATCAACCATCATCTTCTGAACCATTACCATAAGGATATGGTTTTTTCTTCTAACCCTATATCTATAATAAGGCTGCTGGTTGATTTATTTCGTGAGTATTGAGACGACTGAAGAAGCAATCATGATTGCTATGCTCGTGTTTGATTGAAGCAACAACAGGTTCTTGTTGTGATCTGTTTAGACAACAACGATTAACACCATCAGATTATAGACCTGCTGGTGGAGGAAAAAGAAGGTTGAAGAGTCGGCTGAAATGTCGTGGTTATGAGAAGGTTGATAGCATGTACTGAATGAAGCAGTAGCAGCCATAAACATGGTAAACAGTAGGTCTGATATGGTTTGGGGTGATGATGATCATATCATCATGGTTATCACAGCATGTATCATTAAACCTATGAAGTTTGTGGTTTGATCATTAAATCTGCCTGTGTAATCACTATGGTTTATATATGATCTGCTGGTTTGACGAGATCAGTTGATTATGGAAACTGTTATAAGTATGGTACGTGGATTAATTGGGATTATATTCTAATTTTGCATTAGACGTGGTTTCCATATGGAGGTTATGATATGCTGATTTCATGGGTACCCGTACCTTTAGACCATTTTCCTGTTAATGCTTTGACAAGTAAAGTTTTCCCCCTGCATTATGGTTAAAAATGGGTAAAACATTTTTCATGGAAATTTACAACCTCTGTTTTTCCTCACATGTTTGGTTCAACACAAAACCAACAAATGAAAGAGGGTGAACAATCAGAAAGACCATCTGAACCACAACCTTACACCCTCTCTCCACACCCAAGTGAAGTTTCAAGTTGGAAGAGCCTCATACTGACCCATCACCTAGACCTTCGCAACACCAACACTCATAATCCCTGAATTTTCCATTCCAGAAGATTCTGGTGGAAACAAGGGAGGTTCAGTCATCCAGTTATAGATCCCTTTTCAGGGAAGAGGGAGGTATTACACTCTAAAGGTGTATGATCATTGTGAACTCATATTGTGTACACAGGTTACCATCAAGCCCAAGGAAATTAAACACTGGTGGGGGAGGGGGGGGGGGGGGGGGAGTGGGGGGCACAGTTCAAGTGAAACTTAAGGGGGGGGGGGGAAGAAGAGAGGGTGCCAAACCTGTTATCACACACCACAGAGCTTGGATGAAGAGTGTATCCTTGAAGCAAAGATTGGCAGGAAAGAAATCCTTAAAGAAAAACTGGATGCAAAAGGATCTTGTATCCAAACAGGGGAGGAAATCTGCCAAAGATGAACCTTCAGTCCATAAAGATCCATTGTTTGATGAGCTTGATGATGATGAAATTGACAAATTGGAAACTGAGATGCCAAGGAATGGGGAGGGACAAGGTATGTGGTGTATAAGAGAAGGAAAGGAAAGAAAAGGATTATACTGAAGATGCACTAGGTACCTGACAAGCAAAAAGATAGTAACTTGGCCTCCCCTCACCCGGCAAGGAAAAAGTTAGTAAAAAAAACCCACCACCCCCCCCCGACAGAAACCAGGATGAATCTACTGACAGATCAAGAGTTAGTACTAACAAGGAAGAAGTTAGTACCGACAGACCAGATGAAGGTACTGATGATCAAACTAAAGAAATATATGATCCTCAAACACCTCCAACAACAACTACTCCTACAATATTTGAAGATGATGAAACTAATGCTCAAGTTCTACTCAAACAATAAGTCAAGCCAAAGCATTTTGACAAAGAGAAAAGAGAAAGGAGTTAAAAACTGAAGGATGTTGAGAGACTGAGATACCTAGTCCTACTTTAACCAGATCAATTATTGACATTAAAGCCTTTAAAGATTATTCCAGAAAATAAAAGGGAAAAAGAAAATTGAAGAGGAAGATGAGTCTGATACTGAATCTGAAGGTATTCCTGAAGCTAAAAAGAAATTTAAGAAACTTGCTCATGATGAGTAGATTGCAAGAAAGATGCAAGAGGATTGGTAAACAAAAGAAGAAAGAATAAGATTGGCTGAAGAAGAAGCTACAAATCTGCTTTTTGCTCATTATACAAGCTTTAATTGAACATCAAAGCGAAGAATGGAATCTGTATATACTTCTAGTAGCACTAAGACTTCAATGATTAAGAAAGAAAGCATTCACTGTTGAAGAGAAGAGAAAAATTCCTTCATAATAATTGCAGATCAAAGAAGGTTTCTGCAGAACCAAATAGCAATTGCAATAAGGAATATGACCTCCTACAATAACTCATCTTAGGAAATCATATTAACTTATTTGAAACAATGTTGGAAACAACAACACTCAGACCAGAAGAACAAAAACTGTTGAAGATATACAAGCTTTATATGAGAAAGTGAAGAGGTTTGATGAAAGTTTCATTGCTGTTGGTTCCACTAAGGATGAAAGAAAGATTTAGGAGATGAATGAAGGAGCAAAAGATCTTGAACAGAAGAGATTAAAGAAGAAGGTTGCTAAAGAAACTCCAAAGAAAGAAGACACATCAAAGGTACCTGCTAAGGTAGATGTGATAAAGCAGGGTATGAAGAAGAGAAAATGTGGTCATATGAAGATGCTTGCTAGAAAAAGGAAAAGACCACAACCAGATGTTAATAGTGATGATGAACACAGAAAATGCCTAAAGATTGTTACATTTGAAGGTACCATGGATAGTGAAATAATAGAGAAGAAATCATTTATTTCTAAGTTGGACAAGGTTTCATCACCAGAGGGGGATTACCTTGTTATCTACAGAGCCAATGGGAACTTCAGGGCATTCAACTATCTTATGGAGTCACTTCATATCTTTGATAGGCAAGATTTATTTCAGTTGTATAACTTGATGATGGAGCAGTACTCAGAAGTCACTCTAGAAGGAATTGAGTTGATTCTTTAGGGAGATTTGAAGATAATGATAGAATCCTCAACTAAAGAAAATGATCAAAGTGATTTCTGGAATGATCAACGACATTGGGAGATTTTCACTTGGAGATTATATGAAGCTTGTGGAGTTTACATACTAGAACTTGAAGATGGGACAGTCATTCATATGTTAGTTGAAAGAAGGTATCCTCTTTCCAAGGATTTATTACAAAGAATGCTTGATCTTGGATTGGAAGTTGAAAGAGAAAGTACTGCTGCCATTGATTTGATCAAATTTATTAAGCAACAGATTGATGGAAAGAGTGATGATTTAAATGGAGATAGAAATGGTTTATGAGTGTTGGCTAATGGCTAAAACCACCAACACAACAAAAGGTCAACAAGTTCACCATTCTTTAACATGCATAAGAACTACAGGCAGTTCCATAAGCCAAATGTCTTATGTAAAAGACTTCTCAAATCCGTTTATTGTGTGGTTTGAAAATTTAACCAAAATTGTAGGGTTTCAACGTTACCTTAGCCTCATGTGAAGAGATGGCTGAGGTCAGGATCAAACAGTTCTTTGGAAAAGACTAATCAAATCTATTGATAGCTGAAAGTTTGCTAAAAAACTATATGGTTAATTCAATGCACCATGTTAATGGCAATGAAAGCATTGGGCTAGTCCAAAAGCAAATTGTATTTGGTAAAGACAAATCAATTCCGTTGAAGTTGACAGTTTACCAAAAAACTGTATGGTAATTAACTCACCATATTTTTCAATAAAGAGTTGACTATCCCAGAGCTAAACCACATACTGGCAAAGGAAAATCAATCCGTTTTATGATGGCTGTAGTTTTGCCAAAAACTACAAAGACACTTAGTTTGGGATTGTTTGCTGTAAAAGAAGTTGCTGTTTAAGACATGTTTACAGAAGGATAGCAAAAGATGGTCCAAGAGGAATAATTAAAGATCAATCAAGGATGTGTAAAGTGTTATATACATCCTCTAGATTTAAGAAGAATAAACTAAAGAAACATGAAGTTAAACAAGTTCAAAATCATGTTAGAGGAGATTGTTAGGAAATATTACATCCTAACTTATGTACCCGTTATATTCTATACTTAGTACCGCTAGTTATAGTTAGTACTGACAGTACAAAGTGTTAAGTACTGCTCAGATAGTTAGTACCATTAGTATAAAATAGTTAGTACCGTTTAAGAGATATGTATGAGATATTATAGGAAAAGATATGTATTATAATTATTTACCCCCCCTCTTCTTAAAGCCAAATTAGGGTTTTCCTATTGTAAAAAAGGAACCCACACGGCATATTTTATAGACAACATTTTCAATAGAATCTCATCACATAAAATCATATCACATATTTAGTAAATCTGTAAATCACATAAAAGCAGATTAATAGAAATCAAAGTTTAGTATTCATGTTCTTCTTAAGTACTATTGTGTAGATTCTTCATAGTCAGTTGATTCTTTCTCATATAGTCAATCTATATTTATAACAAGTTTGGTTGATCACCCCATATCAGCAGCAAAATCAGTTCAGTTTTGGACTCACACACAACTTTGTATGGGAACCCAAGTGTACGGTGTTCATAGATCATAGAGTCTACAATACATTCTTGACCAAAATGGATTTTGAATAATGATGCAAACGACTATGTTAGATATTTGTCTCAGTGATTACGATTGTGATGATTCGTTATCACCCCCCGGTTAAGCAAATGATGTTAGCTGATGCATGAGCATGAAAGAGCGAATTAAACCAATTAAGAGGTCCGAGGGGGGGCCCCTTGGTGATGACTATTGGTTGGAATCCTTTCCAACAAATCTAGTAATGCTCAGACAGAAATCAAAGAAAACCTGAGTAACCACAAAAACGAAAGAAGTATGTGTTTATGATCAGGAAGGATATAACAAGGAAAAGTAAGAACCCCACACTAACGGAACCTTAAGCTTAAAACGAAGGAGTTGGTAGCCAAGTTATAGTGACTTTGATGACTAGTGATCATTGCACGAGTCCCACAAAATCAAAAATACCTCCATCCAATCCAATTTAGGATTTGACACAAAGATGTACTAGGGACTCCCCCCCAATGAAAAAGCTATATTGGTGGCCCAATATAAGGCCGACATCACCACCTACTTAACAATTTTTTTGACGTAATGCATAAAGCAAAGCTGAACATACCAATAGGCCATCGTGTGTTTGTTGGAGTACAACCTAGATAACCCCAATGGAAAGAGTGAACATATGACTATGGATTTTGTCACAAAGCTTCCTAAGTCATCGCAAGGATATGACACCATTTGGGTGATTATTGACCGACTTACAAAGTCGGTAATCCTTACACCAATGAGAGAGACTGGTTCCATGGAGAAACTAGCGAGAATGTACCTGAATGAGGGTAATTCATGAGGCAATGGAATACCTTTGCTAGATCATTTGTGAACCCCGTTACTGCTAGATTCACATCAAATTTTTTTGGGAGATCACTTCAAACGGCCTTAGGTACAACTTGGCTAAGAGTACTGCTAACCACCGCAGACTGATAGACAAAGCGAGAGAACTATTCAAACTCTCGAGGGTATGCTATGTGCTTGTGTGATCGACTTTGGAAATGGTTGGGTTAGACATTTGCCAACTATTTTAGTTTTCCCTACCAACAACTTATCATGCTAGCATCATGCTGCACCATTTCAAGGCACTTTATAAACGGTGCGAAAGTGGTCCATTTCACACATAATTGTTGGCAGATGTCCGTCGCAATTCAACAACTCACCTATCCAGAAATGGTCCAAGAGACAACTGATAAGGTCATTCAGATCAAGTAGAGAATGCAAGCCGCTCATGACCGACAAAAGAGTTACGCCAACTTAAAGCGTAAGCCAATGAAGTTCTAAGTTGGGGACAAAGTTATGCTCAAAGTTTCACCTTGGAAAGGGGTTGTATATTTTGGCAAACGGGGGAAGTTAAACCCTATATATGTTGGACCTTTCAAGGTGCTGGAAAAGATTGGAACCATTACTTACAAGCGTGAGCCTCCTCAAGAGTTTAGCAGAGTTCACAATATGTTTCATGTATCCAACCTGAAGAAATGTATTCTGACGAACCATTAGTCGTTCCGTTGGAAGGACTCCATGTGGATGACAAGCTCCGTTTTGTGGAGGAACCTGTAGAGATCATGGATCAAGAGGTCAAACGGTTGAAACAAAGCCGTATCCCAATTGTCAAGGTTCGATGGAACTCAAGGAGAGGTCCTGAGTTCACGTGGTAACGCGAAGACCAATTTTAAATGAAGTATTCACATCTCTTCACTAAACCCGTACCTTCATCAAGTGTTGCAACTTAAGCCTTGAGGATAAAGTTCTTCTAACGGGTGGAGACTATAACATTTCATATTTTCAGGTTATTTCCCAACTCAATTATATTTATTATTTATTTTTAGGGTTTTACACGTTCGCTTTTAATTATTATCTTATAGTTAAATCGCGTAAACTAAAAATCATCATTCAACGTAAACAAACACCAAACAAATAAAAGTTACGTCAAGCAAGTGTTATATGATTATTAAGAGTATAATTTATAACTTTTCATAATTTATTTTTATTGGTTACGTAAAACGCTTACGTTTCGCAATAAATTACATTCGGACATACCCGGAAGCCCCTATACCTATCTATACTCAAACAAATACCTACTTTTATACCCAATACATAAAAATTAATTCATTTTCTACTTATAAGCAAAGAAAACCGGATCCAACATGTATGTATAAGAAATAAAACCAAAACTCTCCACTAAGTTATACTTTACAACTCATAACCTTACACTTATGTACCCTAAATCCCATATATCCATAACTTGTCACATCAAGGTACCATGCACAAATTGAAAAACCTGTATAGCCTAGCAAGGGAGGAGGATAAGCCTCTTACACCATGTACTCAAACCACCAACATCCCATGGTTTCCTTTTAGGTGGTTTAAGGTTTCAACCATGCTATATATAGAAAGTCCAAGGTACTAGCTCATTTACATACTCTAACAATTAACCTAAACATAAAATCTCTCTCTAAAAACCTCTAAAACCCACGACATACAAAAAAACTAGGGTTTCATATTCTTTGATTTTCTAAAGCATTCCAAGTATTCTAGTGTTTATTCTAAGATCATCTAAAGGTTACTCAGATATTACAAGCTTGGATTTGGGTTTAATAAGGATTAATCAAGAAAACATATTTAGGGTTTTCTTGATTAGGGTTTTGGATTTGGAAGCTTGGCTAGGGTTTTTATCTTGTGTTCATCATTCCACATCTTTTCTATAAGGTCTAATTTAAGTATTTCATTTCTATTCATTCATTATCTTATGTGTACATACTTGTTATATATGTTAAACACCACCTAGGTTCATTTTTATGATTTATGGAATATTACAAAGACATATGTAATTAGAATTTTACATTATTGTTGGTGAAATGATACTTAAAATTGAAGTAAACATTCTATATAAGTGTAAATTAATTTATAACTTTAGTTTGTATTGAAAGTTTTATTTACAAGTTTATATATAAAAATATCATAAGGACACGGATTTCATTTGGACAAGTATTGTGGACATTTATAAGACTTAATATAGGTGAGAAATATGGTATAACACTTGGCGAAAGAATGGTGCAAAGTTTTTAAATAAAAGGAATTATAAAACTTGTTTTATTAATCACAAAACTCTAATTAATTTTATAACCTACTTTGAAATCGTTGTATAAGGGATCATTTTAAATAATATATATGTTATATTTTTATTCCCATTATGTACTGTATCACAAAGTTCGTAAGCATATCATAAACTGAAAAACCGAGCAATAACGAAGTAGATCTGCAATTTTTTTAAGTTAACAATTATTAAATGGATTAAAAGTATTTTTATTAAAAGTTATTTTATAAAAATATTTTACATTGTTACAGAATCCGATATATTAAAAGGGAGATTTTTTAATAAAGATAGTACTTTTTTCATGAAGGAATACGTTATTTTAAAATTAAAGGAGATACTTAATTACCAATTTAAGTTAAAAAGTATTTTTAAAAAAGTGAAAATTTATAAAAATAGGTTAACTAATTCACAATAGTTACTGTTGGGAAATATATTTTCATAAGTAGTAGCTTTTAACAACTACGAAGACCGTGGAACATAAGAAATCACAAAAAACCGAAATTAACCGAACAGATACAATTAAAATACGATATTCCAATACTCAAATGTTATAAAAAGTATTTTATTAAACTTTCACGTTATTTGTTACTTGTCATAACAGTACCAAACCATATTAAATTTACAATTTGATTAACTTTTTCACAAACAATCAATCATAAAAAGAACAAGCAAAACTGAATAAAATATTAGTAAGTTATGACTTTTGGAAGGTTACCGACGATTAATTATATAAAATTAGTTTTATATAATTTATAAAAACATTGAGAAACTACCAGTATATCATGGGCATAAATATTATAAATAAAATTTTTGATATATTTTCTTAAAAACAAACCGTGTAACAAAAGAAAACCACTTTGAAACGAGTTAAAACGCTAAAGATTACGAGGTTTATAAAACCGTATACACTATCTTCACATTTGTGCACTATTTGGATAAAAACAATAAAACCAATTTATATAATATAATATATATAATCAATAAATAATAATAAAACAATTATTATTAACAAACGTCAAATTTGTGAGACGAAAACCACACTTATTTTACGGATACAAATACAAACACATTTATCAAATAAAAGTAACGATTAGACAATAGTTGTGGCCATTTTAAAAAAAACTGAACAAACACTCATATGTGTTGTTTGTAACTAAATAACTTGTGAGTATGTATTATTAAGTACAGTGTACACATAAACGACTATATTAATTTAGGTTATCATTCGGTCTTATCCGTGACGTTTCCAATACTTATTCCTATACATAAAGTTTTATTTTAACTAAGTGATTTTCATAGCCAAACATGTTTTACTATATCAATGAATACAACTTTTAGGGTGAGAAACAATCATTGTTTTTACAAAATTGGACGCAATAGTACATTTATCATGATTACGTGTTTGCCAAAGTAGCGATAGCCCCACTGGTGCCCATTATCCTGAACTGTCAATACTTAGATGTGGGGGGAATGTTATAAATAGAACTATATATGATTGACAACCCCCCGATCGAGAGTGATAGCAAATTCCTTACTGTGCCCGTTTTGTTCAGACAAAACAGGACTATACCATGTCGAATTTGGGATTTATGCGAAGATAGACATCATAAATGTCAATGTTGGCAATTTATATTGCAATTCATACATGTCGAGCTTCAGTGTCATGAGCTTAGGAAACATAATTACACTTTGTGATGTTTGCATCTGTTGCATTATCATACACTATGGGGGAAATCCATGCTGTCCTACATTATATTAACATAAACCTAATGAATTCACACACCAACTTTTATGTTGACGTTTAAAAGCATGTTATCTTATTCAAATGAGGCACCGAGTGCTAAGGAATACATAGGGATACTTTTTTGGGTAGTCCATGCATAAAAGATTTGGAGTCATTACACTTGGGATTTTTGTTATGGGGATCAAAAATCTTTTGTATCAAATGTTGAAACAATTTTAAGTCGGTTGCATTTGTATTAAAACAATTTCAATAAAACCAATGTATCGATTTAAAAACAACGACTCTTTAAGAGGTCGTTCACAAATCTTGTGCTATTGATGTAAGATGGTAACTCTTTCCCCATTCCCCGGACTCATTATTCCGTTCGAACCCTAAATTGGGGGTGTTATATATATATATATATATATTTCAAGCGAATAATCCACATGTCATATAAGTTTCATTCTCTTTAAATAAAAAAAAGATGTTTATATTTTTCATACTCAAAAAATTATTATAAAAAACTATCCCGTCTATTCCTGCATTTGTGATAGTATTTATACTTAGATATTCCTTGCTATGACGGGTTAAGCCCACATTTCATATGGGCAAGATATATGATTTAATGCCATACCAGTAACAACCCAAAATTAATTAGAAACTACTATAAATTAATCAGATAAAACAATCAATTGAATTTTTTGTACCTAACTGTCTTAATTGGAATATTAACCCTTGCCACCTACAAAACTTAAAATAGAAATCCTAATTAGGATTAAGAATGGCTTGCTAGCTGCCACAAACATATACTTGAAATTTTGTCAATATCAAATTTTAATACCACGTTGGCAATAATCAATCTAATCTTTACAAAATCTTACACTTACCATACATGTCACAAGTGGGACTAAGCCATTTAATATCAAAATTTTATGCATTAATTTTGATTGATGATTGTGGTACATACATATTGTTCCCTCCTTCTGCCATTTAATTTTAAAGCGAAACATTGATCAAAAGGAAAACTTGGTATAACTGTGTACCAAGAAATTTTATTTTCGTATACGAATAAGTACCAACCCTACTTATTTCTTTCTTTCTTCTCATACTTTTAAATTGTTCTATTTCCTACATATAAAACAAGAAACACTTTTTTTTTTCAATCGTTGTGCCACTTAAGTTATTTGTTGGTATTCATTTTTTATTTTCGTCCAATTAGATTTCTTTAAGTAATATTATGAAAGGGATGTGTTGGTTCTCACATATTCCCTCTAGCTATGAAAGCCTTTCCATTTTTTTTTTTCCTTATTACTTTTTTCCCTCTCTCAAAAACTCTTTCTCTCTCTACGATCTTTTGAATTTATATCCCGTGTGGTTGATGTATTTCATATAGACTAACATATGGTATCAAGAGCCTAGGAGTGTTTAGTGATAAGATTTTGTGCGTTTTCTTGATCAAAATCCACGGTTTTTTAAAGTTTATTTAGGTCGAATTTGATTAGCAATCGGGGCTCGGTAACATGTATTTCCTTGGTTGCAGTTAACCGCGACGGCTTGGGAAACCTATTCTTGAATATTGTCACGATAAACGTTGCATGGTCTCTAGGGACAATTTTCAGTAAGAAATAGCACCACCAGGAAGTTTGACCATAAACTTTTCCCTGTCCTCGACTTGTTTTAATAAAATTACAGGGGAGCAGGAGCCTTTGGGATTTGTTTTTTCTCTTATCAAGAAGTAAGGCATTTTCACCATAATTTAAGTTCGGCTACATCGGGAGGAAATACCGAGGGGTAGAAGAGCTCCGAACTCACACTTTAGGAAAACAATCGGTTAGTTCCATGAATTACGATCTTTGAATTTGCTCCTCGCTGATTCTAGGCAAACACGGGGCATATATATCCAAAAAATAAAGCACCCGCGGGCGGAAATTAAATAACGTAAAATTGATCATTAGAGATCAAAGCATTATAGAAATATCCGAGGTTGATGTTTATTAAAAAAAAAATTCACAAAAATCCATGATGTGGCAATGCCCGAAGAAGATTCCATTGTAATCGGGATCCCATGCCTCGTAAAAAGTTTCATCAAATCGTTGTTGAAATCTCGTGATTTCATTTCGAAGATTTGTTGTTTTAAGACGGAGGGAAAGAATTATGTTGATGAATTTCGAAACAATATCATTCCCCATTAAGAATCGTTCGAGGGGTTCTTTTTTCATCAAATCCTGGCAGGCACCAACGAGGGAAAAGGGGAAAATCATAAGCTTAACAACCGACGTACTCCCTGGACGTTCGCAAACTTCATCGTAGAAGTGATCTTGTTGAAATAACGAATGTGAGCATGAGGGTCTTCTTTGTCATGTCCAAAAAATTGTTTGTTTTAAACATGAGTAAGCAAACCATGCTTAAGCTCAAAGTTTTCCGCGGTGATCTCGGGAACAACGATGGCATCCTCGTAACCCTACGTTGGGTGCCTTTAGCAATTGAGCCATATTACATTATCGGGCCCATCGTACCTATGTGAGGAGCTTGATTTTCAATTAGTTCCACAAGATTTGAATGGTTCAAACAAAAGTCGGTGGGACTTGTTGTATGTTGACGGTTCAATTACTGTATGTGTCATATTTGTTGGGTGTGTGTTGGGGTGTGGGGCTGTATGGTGTGGTGATACGAGTGAGTGTGGTGAGTAAGGGGGGGGGTTGTGTGTGGGGGGGGGACGATGGGGGGTGGGGTTGTGGGTGTGGGGTGGGGGGTTTTGGGTGGGTTTGTGGTGGGTTTTGTGTGGTTGTGCGAGTGGGGGTTGTGGGTTTTTGCTGGTGGTGTTGAGGGGGTGTGTGGGTTGTGGTGGCGTGGGGTGGGGGGGGGGGGGGGGGGGGGGGGGGGGGGGGGGGGGGGGGGGGGGGGGGGGGGGGGGGGGGGGGGGGGGGGGGGGGGGGGGGGGGGGGGGGTGGGGGGGGGGGGGGGGGGGGGGGGGGGGTAAAATTTAAAAATAAAATTTTTACTAATATTTTTTCTTTTTTTTTAATTTTTAAATTTTTTTGGTTTTTCAACAATGTATTCACAATATATTTTAATAACGGACAATGAGATAAGACACTTAAACCTAACAATCAACACGCTTCTCGGTAACTCTTCAAAGAGAAAAACGCACAAAGGAGCGGAGGAGTAGGAAAGCGCGAAGATATTAAAAACCTTTCCCTTTTAGGGTCGTAGTTCCTAGGAACAACCCGCCTTATACCCCTCTTAGAGCTTGTTTAACTTTCAAAGATGAACCGTACCTCGCGAGAGACACAAAAGGTAAGTTTTTGATCTTTTGTTCGGGAACTATTATTGATAGTAACTTCAATTGAAATAATATATTGAAGGGTAAAATTATTTCTTTTTTTTTATTGGATCACTTTTTTTAAATTTTTGGTTTTTTTTATAATTGTAATATATACTAATAAATAGAAAAATCTTTTTGTATTTTTTTTTATATCAAAATAACGCAAAATAACTTCACACGGAAGGTGATCTTCAAACTCAAATTGTCAAACCGTCTCAACAATTTAAAACAAAAAATCCTTCCCCCGGCAGCGGCGCCAAAAAACTGATTGATATCCCTTACTATATATAAATATAAAAATATATAAATATATAATAAAGAGAATGCAAAAAAATCTTAATTTAGTAAACCTGAGTATGATTTCCCTGGTCGATATCCCCAAGAGGAATTCAATTGTAAATTCGAGATAGCGTTATTGATAATAGATGCTTGAAATGGAAAAGAAATAGATTTGTTATCTAAGAACCTACTGGTAAAATTAAGGCAAATTACATCATTAAGGCAAAGACTATTTTTAAACTAAAAAACGCAATACGGGGATCCTAAAAAAGCGACTTAAAAACCTAGCTAAGCAAAAAATAACCTAAAACATGCAAATTTAGTTTCTTAAACCTCTAAAATAACAAAAGAAAAAATTTTCCCTAAAAAAGATTTTATAATTTTTGACCTTTTTTATAATTTATTTATGAATTAAAGAAAACCTATTAATCAATTATAATACTAGAACATATCAAATTAAACTCTTAAAAATTCTAAAAAATGATTTTCTACTTAGAAAGTCTAAAATATCATAAAAACGTCAGAAAACATTTTTCACTTTAGCTATTTTTATAAATTAAACAACCATTTCCTAGAATTAATTTAAAAAGCTAAATAAAATGCAATTTAAAATCTAAAAATGATGAAAAAGATTTTAAAAAAACTTTGTAAACCTAAAACTCATTATTATTACTAAACAAAATACTATTATTTTTTTTTTGTATTTTTCTAAATTAATATACTTTTCCTATTTTTTAAATCATTTTCCCTAAATTTTTGAACTTACGATAAATTAATAATTAATAACAAATAAAGGGGGAAAAACTAAAAAATAGAAGGAAAGATCTAAAATTACAAAGATCCTAGGCAAAAAAACTTTTTAAACCATCTTATCGAATAAACTCTAAAAGCTAGACAATTCAACAATAGGCTTAAAAAAAATAGTAGTGAAAAATGTAAAATTAATAATATTGATTGAGCAAAGATAAACGAAAAAACCCAAGGAGCGAGTGGTAGTGAGTGATATGTGTAAAAACGTATGGTTAATTGGGGTAGAGGTCCTCGAGTACAAGTCTTGCTCACCCTGCTTCCCTCCCCCCAATCCCAAATGTATTTACAAGCCAATATTAGTATACCAACATTTAGAAAACTTAAAAATAAGCATTTATAAACCCCGAATAAGCACTAAACTAAGCTAAGAAAGACAGAATAAGCCAAAACTTCACTAAGCCTTAAAAATGTTATCTGTTAAGCAAATATAAGCACTAATAAGCAAACCACAAAGATAACATATCAACAGGCAGAATGATTAGGCAAAACCTAAAAACATCAATTTATGTACAAAAATAAGCAACTTCAATAAGTCAAAATGGCAGAATAAAACAAAAAGCTATAAAGCTTAGAAATTGTTTAAGCTAAAAAGGCAAATAAGCTCAATAACGCTACTAAACAAAAGATGAATAAAAGCTAAAATATGCTTTAAACTAACCTAATAACTATACTAAACCTATAATAACAAATGCTAATAAGCTAATAAGCCTAAATAAGCAAAATAAGCATTTATTATGAGGCTAAAAACACGTTAAGCAAAACATAATTAAACAGGGGGACTTTTTTCTAGCATAGATATTGTATAAGCTAGACAAAGGAACCTTATGGCTTATTGGTTTAAAACACCACAAAAAAAAGATATGCCAAAAAGCATCAATAAGTAACAATTAAAAAGCAGTTTGAAATTCAGTACAAGCAAATAAAAGAAGCTTCCAAAGAAAACAGGATCTCCCACAATTCATCAACAATTGGACAATTTTTGCAAAAACTTTTTGCAATCCTTAACAAATCTCCCCACTTTTAGAGCTTAAAAATAGTAACACACTACCCCACCCCCAATTTTTACAAAAAAGCATGGAAGCTAAATCTGGGTATTACTTCATGGAACAACAATCAAATCATAGAAAACACCTAAAAGTAGAACGTTTAGTTTAATTTTTATTCAAAAGATATGTTTTTTAAATCATTCATTTCAAATCATCAGAGTTTTTATTACAAAGTGCAGGTCCCCAAAATCCTAAAATATCAAGTTTGAATGATAACAGTTCAGCCATCTTCGAGTCAATGCCACTTCGTGCCGCAACTTTTCATGCTTAAATACCTGAGATAAACATCTAAAAAGGTTCCAACACAAAGGTTTGAGTGTAAATTCATAGGATTATGAAATGTAAAGGTTGAAAACAAGTTATCGAAATGGCAAAATTGCATTTGCCAAGGGGATAAATATCATATAGTCACTATTTTTATGGAGAATAGTAAACAAGTGGGAACACAGTTGGAAAATTATCATATATTTTAGAATGTCAATTACATTAAAATGGTAATCAATGTGCAACGAATATAAATTATCATGGAAACACAAGTGTAACATTACAATTGCAGCTAAGCTCATTACATCAATAACATTAACCTGGAAATCACCGTAGTCATATTAGTAGGGACAAAAGATGTCCCCGTGGAAAAGATAACTTTGCAAGTTACCTATTAGGAACAAATATATGCGTTTTGGCTACCCCAAGCATGGGTAGAACAAACGTTAAGCCGTCCCCCAATTAGATCTATATCACAATATCGCGATCACCACCCAACACTCGCAATTCAAGTAATTAATGATTCATGATATGGAAATAATGGCACTTAGGGAAGCTACTTATAGCAATAATAGATCCAGATAGCATACAATTAAGAAAACACTTGCAATTCATTGTATTAAATCGAGGTATCACCGGTTTATATAAAGTATACAAAATATATGAAATAATTGGTGTTATGAATTCATAAGCCTTTAGAAAAGTAATCACATTGTTATAAATAAACAAGTATGTAAAAGAGTTTGTAAACAAGCATGTATCCCCCTCGCGGGTTTATAAAACATTCAAAAGATTGAAAACGAGCTAAGAATCCTCACCTGGTATTTAGAAGAAATAATAATTCAGAAATGGAAAATTGACGACCTTATCACAAACTTAACTAACCGGGTAATGTTTTAATGATAGTAAACATGATAGTAAATAGCCACGTCACACAACCTTCATTAAATAAGTACCAAGTCTTAGGAAGATTGTACTTTAGAATTTGGTTAAGATTTTATGAGTTTGATTTGAAGAGATTGGAAAATTATTGTATCACTGTTACGGGAAAGCCATCATAATTCAGAGTCAATTCAGTAGAAAAACGTCTTAGGAGCTAGGGCACATTAAAAATCGTAAACACCCAACAACTCAGTCCAGAACGAAATACCAAGAAGAAACCTCCTTAATTATGAAAGCTGCCTCCTCTATATGTGGTACAAAATAGCTTCTGGATGATCGGTTTTTAAAAAAAAAAAATTTTTTTAAAAAATCGTTTTAAAATTCAATATCTTTAAAAGTTAAGCACGAGAAGCTTAATTTACAAGTTATGTTGGTAAAGGTTTATTAAAAACATGATTTTTAAATACATTTCAAAATGATACATTTTAGACCCTAGGGTTTGGAAAAAAGCAAATAGGTCCTTGGATTTGCATTTTTTTTTAACCGACTATGGGGTCCTTCAACTTTTGAAAGATATACTAAGTAAAACCTTGGAGTTTTGAAAAGTGCACCTAATAGATCCCTGGATTTATAAACAATTTGATAAAATACATTTTTAGTCCTTTTAGTTATAAGTTTCTGAAATTTTTTAGCAAAATATACCCCTTATGCAATGGATTAATAATTACAAAACATGTTCCAAAATGCCATGCAAGCTTATTTTAAACTAACATTTCATTTAGACATTTTATAAGTTATAATTAAACTAAAAATAAGAAGTTTTTAAATACCGCAACATAAGTTTTTATTCAACGATTCTTTAAGCTAGGAAGTAAAACGGGTCAAATTAGGGTTTCAAAACGAAAACGCATGTGTTTTTTAAAAAAAAAACTTCAAATTTCTTTCCATTAATCAATAAAGTGGTTGTATTAACATTATTAAGCAAGTTAGGATAGATTAAAAACAATATTTAATCATTATAAACATTTATTTTTAAGAAAAACCAACACGAAATGTATGGTTTCGGGTGTACGGTTTTGGATCAAAATGGAAAATGACATTGAATGAGTTATGAAACATTCAACAAGATTATATTTTAGGATCATATTGATCATTATAAGGGTGTATATAGCAGATGTAGAACTATCAAAACCTGGGTTATGAGCATCAATAGCAAACATTGTGGAAACTGTCATAATCCGGGATGCTGGTTTTTTCGGCTTTCGTACTCTAGAGTAACGACTCCCTGGCTTCGTTTACCACCTTGGTTATTTTGCTTCCTTTCTGTACTTGAGACTTATTAAGATCACTTAGGATCTATTAGAGCAAAGGATTGCTTCTATGAAGGGTTAATATAGTAGGAATGTGGGGGTATGAAGAAAAATGAAGACCATAAGAGACCTATATATACAAAATGGAGGCAATGGTGACTAAGATAGCTACAATGGATCTGGTCCTTGGACCTTGTGGAGGCAGCTAGTGTGGTGGACTTATGAGAGGCTATGTGGTGAGTCTTGAGGTCTAGAAGTGCTAGGATTGCAAGGTGGAAGGTTTTTAGGGGTGTTTGGGTGTCACGACTAGAGAATGTCCAACAAGGAGGTGATGTGGCTTCAATTTCGACCAAGAGATGGCTCAAGTAGGTGGGTAATCTGCTTGGGGATGTCTAGAAGGTATCCATGAAAGTTATTTGCACTTGGGTAGTTTTTAAATGGGTTAAAATGAAGCATGAATGGGTTCGGGTCTGTTTTGGACTCGGCGTGGTGTTCAAGGGTTTTTCCAAGGTACATTGTGTTATAAATGATTAAAGAATGATGAAATAGGTTGGTAAGGTCTGGGATTAAAGTAATTAGCAAAGATTAGCAATTCGTTTGGGTTAAAACGGATAGAAATTGAAGAATGTGGAGTACTGGTGTTTAACTAGGGCTCGTTTAGGTTTCTAGACTTTACTTGCTTATATTTTGCAGACTTATGATTAAGAAGATGATGGAAATACAAATCCTAGAGCAAATAAAAAGTATTATTATGAAGTTTGGGGTCGTTGGTTAAAGTTAAAATGGGTTGAAAATTGAGAAAACGGGTCAAATTCCCCAATTAGGGCATACTTAGGGTTTTCCTGGGGGATTCGATAAAGTTTTCTATGCTAGCTTTTGATTTTTTTATACACATATCCTAAGTAAAAGATAAGATAAAAGATTTGTAAGCTCATTTTATGAGTTTATAATGGCCCTTTGGTTGGTTATTTGGGATTAGAATGGTTTAAAAATGAGTAAACCCGGGGTTTAAATGAACCAATTTTTAGGTACATTTTATGGGTTTCTATGATATGTTTTAAACTTACAAAGTGAAGTAATATGATGAAGTAATTGATGAAATAATTGATAATATGATTGTTATGATTGAAAAATAATTTATTACAACTTAATTGATGTTGGTTTGTGTTTTACAGATGGATAAAAGCCAATAAACAAGTCATGGTTTAGTATTTATCATGGGATAGGGTTCTGAGTTTTGTATTAAAGGTTTGTTGAGTGTAAAAATGTGATATGAAAATTATGAAAAGAATAATTTAGGGTTTAAAAACAAACTATGTAAACATAGTTGTATTAAACCCCACATGCTTAAGAGATGTGAAGCAAAAATAAATGAACAACTAGGACAACACGGCACATTATATATGCGGATCATGGGCATAATTACAGTACATAGAGCTTATAAGATATTGTACTTTGACAAGAAGTAGATAATAAATTTCAAATGAGAAATCATATTAATGAACATAAGAATAAGTAGCATGTGCAATCACTTAGTATATATAATCATACCTGTAAATATAGTGTTTTTAGAGGCAAATGATAACGGTTTAAAAAATATCCCCTAAATGATATACCATTGTGAATGGTACATAATAGAAATAATGAACTTAGAAATAAGGAAAAGATGAAATTGACTTTACCTATTGTGATGTTTGCTTGACATATATGAATAAAAAGAATAGCCATAGATAGGTTGCGTTAGCTCATCTACTTTAGTTAATGAACATACTGAGACATTTGACAATACAAAAGTCATGTGAATAAAGCGAAAAAATTCCTTTCCATATCCTCCCACGTACAATTGTAATAAAAGTAAGAATAGGTATGGATGGGAAAAATTCTTGTGGGATTGTTATAGTCTCTCCCACCCCTTACCAGAAATCTCAAACCGAGATTTTAGCTAAAAGTTGAATAGAATATATGATATTAACCGGCATGAATTAAGATATGGCTAATTCATGGTTACAAGTCCACGTGTGTGATGCATTTATAAAATTATGTTGGTCGCCGCCATAATTATAATTTCCCTTCCTTTCCAGCGTCCAACTTATTTTTAAGACCACACCTTTTTTATGACAGCTAATAGAATTTCTCTCAGATCTTATTGTTCCTTTGTGGATGAAAATACTTCGAATTAGAAACCTTTGTGGTTATATGGAGGCCCACCATGCCTTTTCTATCTACATCTACTGCACTATTGTGAATGTAAAGGAACGCTATTCAATAACCATTAAAACTCAACATCAAATAAGTAATTCTAATCAACAAGTTTTTGTCAAAATTTTCATACCTAGGGGTATGAAAATTCAATTGACATTGCAAAGAATCTTGTTTGTTTCCCCTTAATAGTTAACTTTGCAGAAATATAACAGAGAATTTACTATAACGAATAACATGGAATGAGTGATGTTAAAGGAATGATTAGAAGTTGTAATAGTGTTGGCTAATCACGTTGAGGTTCATATTTTTTGAAATGAGAACAGATGTTGAAGGTAATAAGTGAAAATTATGTAAGGTATTGGTTTATAACAACGTATAAAAAAACCTTGATTGTACTAATGTTATCTAACTTAAGCCTATTTTTTTATTGATTAGTCACTTACAAAAAGAAGTGCGTCCACTCCTTGTAACTGAGAATTATAAATTCGTAGTTCAGTATTTATAATTTTCCTTATTCAAAAGAAAAATCATCTAATCATTTCAATAAGAATGATCTAAATCGTCTTAAACCAAAGCATAAAAACATGATATTGGAATGTGTAGAAAATGATATGATCAAGAATTGGATAGACAATATTTAAATGTTTGATTGTACTTCCCCATGTAATCGAGGATGAAAATTTAAGTTGCAAAGGTATGAGGAGAGTATTTAGAGTTTTGAGCCTGAAAGAATTGACAACAATGTCAGTTTTGATACCAACCCAAGATAACAAGATTGTAGCGAATTATTCTTTTATTATTCTTAGATAACTTATACATTACGAACTTTTTACAATACGAAAAAGAGTTGATACTTAAGTTACATGTCTCGAGAATAAGTTAGAGAGATAAGTGATGTTGAAAATAGATGGTTTTAGCTCCTACAGTTTCTATTCGTGATGCCTACTACTTTTTGTAGCAATCTGACACTAAAACATTCACGGTTCCCTGTGTGATTTTAGAGTACCTTCCCTACAAAGGGGATGAGGCCCATTATAATACCCGTTTTTCCATTGGGCCTTAAAGGATTTCATTCCTTACCATTTGCTTCTGATAATAGTGAGATAATTTGTTTGCGGTTTGTTATTGTTAACGCGTAATTTTGGGCAGTTATTATTTTGGTAATGTGAGTGTTTTGAGTGGTTATTGTTGTTGCACAATCCAATTTTGGGGTAGTTTGATGGTGGTGGTGGTGTTCCTTCTATCACGATCTTTCGTTTTGTGATCATTGGTTTTTCTTTCTTGTCACAGGAATTTTTTTTTTTTTTTTTATTTTAAACGCTTTAATTATTTGGGTCCATTAGTCTTGAGCTATGTTGATGGCTTTCTCCAGTCTGGGGGGTTTTTAAGCATTAACGTTTCCTTCAATACTTTGGGGCGGCAGTCCCCCGATGAAAGTCTTCCATAAGTTTTCTCATAATTCCGGCACCATGTTAGGACATTAAGAATGCTAATTCTTGGAATCTTCTTCTAATAAAGTCTTAAGATCACAATCCATTAAGCTAGTTAGAACCATAAAATTCATCTTCCATTTTCTTGATCTCAGTTCGAGGACAATACTTATTCGTCAGAATAGGCCTTTTTAACTCAGTCCAGGTGATTTGATTAGCTTGCTCTATTCCCATAGGCTGGGCATGTTGCCTACTACCAGGACACAGGCATCACATCAGATAAAGTACCCGTTAGCAAATGTTACTTTGCTTCCTCGATACACTTTCTACTATAAAACATTGACTCTCATACGTTCAAACCAGAGAATGAGTCAAAAGCTCCCTACTTGCATTGAATGTTAGAAAGGTTGACAGTTTATGAATTCTTTGTAGTTTCCCATTTTTACTGTAGGAGTTCCAGAAAGATTGTTGGGATTACTAGTACTTGCTATGGCAGCAGTCTGTGCTTCCACGGCTGTAGTAAGATCAGCAATCAGTTGCCGGATGGCATCTAAAGTTATGGCTGTGTATTCGGATGTTGACGTCCATTTGGGAGGCATTCTTCTATAAAAGAACATGTAGTAAGAATAACATCACAATTTAGAAAGGTAAATACTTTAAAAGAAAATGTGATGCTTAAAAAAGCATAGAGAAATTCTTAATTTTTGGATTTTAAGCACATTAGAAGTATGTATGATTCATGAAGACGAAGATAATTATTGCAAAATTGGTATAAAATGATGATGATAGAGCGATAATTAGAAACAATAAGATACGAAACGAGATTTCCTTTATAAATAACTTGCCTTCCCTTACATACATATTCAGGATATGACAAGCGTTTTTATTTATACCAACCTACACATTCCCGTGGCTTAAGGATAAAGCTAATAAATATTCTAAGATTTGTTGATTCGGAGCCGAAGATGACATCCTAAAGATCTCTTCCTGATATGATTTGGTGACGAGCTTATGTTGTATTTTCTAATAATATATTCAAGATCGGAAATATCTGTAGTAAGCCCCCAAAGGCAAATCCTTAATCCTTTTGCCCTAACCGCTTCTTATGACGTTTGATAATCCTGAGTACGATTTTCCCTTGAGTCATTCTTTTCAGGGTTCCGTTACCATTAATACGTCATTTCTTCCATTTTCTCATGCGGTGGAAAAAAGAGTTTCTTCTAAGTAATTTCAAAATTACTTTCTTCGATTTTGTTCCTCATGATGGCTTCAGATACATCTAAATTGAACATTTTTCTCCTATTTCAAAATCTCTGAAGGGGAGGGGCAGGTTGTATAACTTGTGGAAGAATGGTGAATACCAAATTACGAGTTTTGATTCCAAGACGAATAGATTAGAAAATGTAGTTGAGGAAAAGAAGATGGGGAATGGATTTGGCTTCTTTTTTAGGTGGTAATATCTTCAGGAATCAAAGAAATATATCGAGATTCAAATAAGTAATGATTGTGGTAAATAACTGGAGATGGAGTTCAAAATAACTGGTGGATTAATAGGATCCTGGTGATGAAATAGGTAATATCCCTTAGCATAAAATGCTTATAACGTCCTTGTCAAAAACGAAGGATTATTATATAAAGTGTGAGAATCTGGTGGATTAAATTATCTGTAGCGTTTTCCCCTTGGATAGAGATAAAAGAACCTGCTTTCCCCTGAATGAATCAGCTGGTAAATAATCCTATTCCGTTGAAACCGAAGTATAGTAAAAGAATATTCATAGAGAAAAAGCATCCTCAATATCGGAATGTATAGCGAATGGGCGATAGACATCGATCCGATCCAAAACCTAGTTTGTAAATAACCATAAGTTATTTATGAAATAAGTATACTAGATACGTATATTTACATATCTTGATTTCCCACATGTAAGTGGCACGTAGGACTTTGATGGCTGAAAAATGAAAGTATGTGGTGTTATAAGATAAAGGTTTTGACCTTATCTCTATACCATGGCGTTGATTACTCAATCTGTAACACGCCCCCCCATATATACAATATCGCACGGAAGCTAATTTCTGTGGTAATAACTTCATGGATACAACCAACAAGATCATATAAAACGACCTAAAAGAACGTTAAAATTTTATTTATTAATTCAATCAAAAGATATGTTACCAATTCATTTACAAATCAGATAATTAACAAAGTGCAATTCCCAAATCTAAAAAATAAGAATTAGAATTGATAACATTCAGCCATCTGTTCTAGTCAATGCCTACATCGTTGCCGCAACTAACTTAATTACCTGAGGATAACATGCGTAAAAATGTCAACACAAAGGTATGAGTGAAATCACATCGTACAGGTTGAAATGTAGTAAGTTTTAAAACAAGTTAATCGAATGGAAATATTGGCATTGCAGTGGATAATAATCAAATAGATCATGTAATATTATGTAGTAATATTATTATCATGGAAGAAACATTGCATATAACATATGTTAATGCAAGTCATTAAAATGGTAAAAATTGCAATGAATATAATTATCATGGAAAATCAGGTAACATTGATTAATGCGATCTAAAGCTCATGACATCAATACTTAACCAGGAAATCACCGTAATGGATATAGGTAGGGACATATGAACCCCCGTGAAAAGATATAACTTTCCAAATGTTACTATTAGGAACAAATATGGAGTCGTTTGGCTTACCCCAATGCATGGGTAACAAACTGGTGCCCCGTCACCCCCAAATAGATCTATACACAATATATTACTCGTTCACGTAGGATAGGCTACTTCAATGCAAGTAATTAATGATTCATGATATGGAAATAATTGCACTTGGAAGCTACAGTAGGCAATAAATATAACTGGATAACATACATTTAGAAAACCCATGCATATCATGGTTTAATATCAGTTACACAGTTTATAAAGTATTCAAAAAGATTGAAATAAATATAGGGGTTATGAATTGCATTAAGCCTTTGAAAAGTAAATCACATTGGTTATAAAGTAAACTAGTATTAAAAGATTTTGTTAACAAGCATGTAACCCCCCCCTCGGCGGGTTTTAATAAACATTCAAAAGATATTGTAAAAAGCGAGCAATGAACTCACCTGGTATGAAGATGTAATAATTATTCTGAAATTAAAGTTGACGTACCATATCACACTCATAACCGGGGAATGTTGATATAGTAAAATTAAAGTATAATAGCCACGTGCACACAACCTGAGTATAATATTTCACGTCTTAGTGATGAAGATTGTACTTTAGAACTATGGTTTAAGATTTAATTATATTGAAATGCCTTAGAAAAGTGCATACTAAGAATCCCTTTTACGAGGCCAACAAAATCAGAAGAAATTTACAGTAAACGTTCGAGTAGCGAGGTCCCTTTAAAACATAAACCCCAACAACGTCATTCAGAACTAATAACCAAGAAGAAACCTCTTAATATGAATCTCCCTATTATTGTGGTACAATATAGCTGACCGGATGATTAGTTTTTAAGGCGTTTTAATAAAATTTTCAATAACTTGAAATGTTAAGCAACGAGAAGAGCGTTAATTAAAGTTGTAGACCTGTGTAAGGATTTAAACATGAATTTTTATACAATTTTTACAAAATGTTACATTTTTATACCCTAGGTTTGTGAAAATTGCAAATAGGTCTTGGAGATTAGCATTAATTAACCCTACTTTGTGTCCTTCAACTTTGAAAGATAAACTAATTAAACCTTGTTAGTTGAAAAGAGGACATAATAGATCCCTGGATTATAACTTCTATAAAAGAGACATTTTTAGGTGCTTTTAGTTATAATATCTGAAATTTACGATATATTACCCCTTGCATTGATTATAATATAAAAACTTTCCAAATTGCCCATGCAAGCTTAGTTAAAAACAAATTCATTAGACCATTTATAAGTTATAATAAACTAAATAAGGAGGTTTTAAAAAACGCAACATAATATAATTTAACGATTCTTTAAGCTAGGAAGTAAAACGGTTCCAAATATAGGTTTTCAAAACGTAAAAAGCGTGGGTTTTAAGTTCAAATCGATTCATTAAATCATAAAGGGTTATATTAACATAAGTTATAGCTTGATAGGATAGATTATAAACAATATTTAATCATAATAAACATATTATTTAAAGAAAAACACGAAATTTAGGGTTTTTCGGGTGAATACGTTTTTTAGATCAAAAAGGGAAAATGGAGCATGAATTGAAGTTTTAGAAACTTTTAACAAGATTATATTAAGGGAATCATACATATGACAATATAAGTGTGTAGTAGCAGAATAAACATTCAAAACCCAGGGTTTGAGCTTCAAGGAGCAAAAATTGTGGAAACTGGACCAGAATCGGGACTTTTCTCCCTTTACTCCTCCGCTTCGTACGGTCGAGTAACTACTCCCGGAGCTTCGATTCCTTGGTTTCTTTTGCTTCCTTACTTACTTGAGACTTTATTAAGATCACTTAGGATCTATAGAGCAAAGGATGCTTCTAAGAGGTTATAGAGGAGAGGAAGTTGGGGGATTGAAGAAAAATGAAGAACATAAAGTCCTATTTATAGTAAAATGGAGGCATGGTGACTAAGATAGCTTCATGATCTGGTCTTGGACGTGTGGACCAGATAGGAAGTGACTAGGAGAGGCTATGTTGTGTGAGATCCTGAGGTCTTAGAAGTGCTAGTATTGCAAGTGAGGAATGTTTTTAAGGGGTGTTTGGGAGTATCACGACTAGAGAATGTCCAACAAGGAGGTGATGTGGCTTCAATTTCGACCAAGAGATGGCTCAAGTAGGTGGGTAAGCTGCTTGGGGATGTCCAAAGAAGGTATCACCTTAAATTTATTTTGCACATGGGTATTTTTTAAATGGGTTTAGAAATGAAGCAAAAGAATGGTTCGTGTCTTATTTGGACTTCGTCGTGTTGTTCAAGGTTTTTCCCAATGTACATTGTGTTTATAAATTGATTAAAGAATGATGAATAAAGGTTGTTAAGGTCTGGATAAAAGTAATTAGAAAAGAATTAGCAATTCGTTTTGGGTTAAAAAACGTATTAAGAATTGAAGAAAGGGAGTAACAAACGGTTTAACTAGGGCTCTTTTAGGGGTTTTCCTTGACTTTCTTGGCTTATAATTTTGCATAACTTTTTGATTAAGAATGATGGAATAACAAATCCTAGAGCTTATTATAAAGTATTATTAAGAAAGTTTGGTCGTTGTTTTAAGTTAAAAAATGGGTTGAAAATTGAGAAAACGGGTCAAAAATCCAACAATTAGGGCATACTTATGGTTTTCCTCCTGGATTCCGTTAAGGTTTTTCTAGAGCTTTTGATTTTTTTTTACACAACATTGCTAAGTTAATGATAGATAATTATTTGTAAACTTATTTTATGAGTTTACAATGGCCCTTGGTTGGTTATTTGGGATTAGAATGGTTTAAAACGAGTAAACGGGTTAAATGAACCAATTAGGTACATTTAGGGTTTCTAGGATATGTTTTACGTACAAGTGAAGTAAAATGATGAAGTAATGATGAAATAATGATTGAATAGGATTGATATGATTGTAAAATAAGTTATTACAACTTATTTGAGTGTTGGTTTGGGTTTACAATGGATAAAAGCCAAGAAACAGGTCATGGTTTAGAAACTAGCTCGGTTTTAGGGTTTAGGGTTTTGAATTAGGGTTTTGAGTGTAAAAAGATGTATGAAAGCTTATGTATGGAATAATTAGGGTTCATATATTGTAAAATGAGTATAGTAGCTTGAACATAAGTGATAGTGAAGAGATGAGGATGAAAACGGAGGTAAAACGGCTATTTTAGGGATTGAGCTTAATGACTTATGCATTGAGCTTTTAAGGACTTGTACTTTGATTTAAAGAGATTATATATTTCAGATGAGATGTTATATTACTTGTACATATGCTTTAGTAGCTTGTGTATTCACTTTAGGGGTTAACCCTTCCATGAGTGTAGGGTTTAGGGCATCCGATAATGGTTTAAAGCCCGTTTTGATATGATGTTGCAAATGGTACTTTTTAGGAATAATGTACCTTGTAATAATGACATTATGATATTGACTTGATATGTTATGATGTTTGCTTGACATATATGAAGATAGGATTGTCATATGTAGGTTGTCTGAGTCCGTTAACTTGAGTCATGCAAGTTATATTGCATATTGAGATATTGGCAAAGTAATGTAATGTAATAAAGCGAAAAATTTCCCTGAAAAAGGTGAGTTCATATATAACTGATAGATTGTACATCATCTAACTTAATAGATGGATATTTACATTTATGAAAATTGTGGGTTGTTATATAATAGCCCCCCGCAGTTGGAGCGGGAGATGAACGAACGCTCAAACTGGTACGAAACTTATCAAATAAACTAGTAGGTAAACCTTTGGTGAAGATATCCGCATACTGATAATCGTGTGTTCTTGGAAGATATCTTATTCGAAGGATAAATTTTTGCTCAAGTGGTATACCGTATCTTGAGTATGTTTAGACTTTCTAACGGACTTGAGAATCCGCATAGAGTTTGACATCTTTTCGAGCGACAAAGATCATGTCTGTCAATTATAGAATTCTGATCGATAAACACCAGTGAGAGATGCCATATTTTTACACTTAGGTTCATAAGTGCCACATCTCCATCCACATTTGTTTCGGCACTACGAGTTCAAAGCCTCAACGTCTAGGATAATAGCAGCCTTTATCTTGGCAATCGATGAGCAGGGATTGTTCCCTTGCTACATATGTAAATACGTCCATGTCTATATTAAAGAATAATTATGTTTGAATAGTGACATGACCTGGAGGACCACCGAGAGCTCGTGGTTGGTTGGACACTGGGACTGCTGACTTGACTCTCCTTCTGGAATTGTCAGTCAATCTGATTGTGAACATCTTGCGACAGTCCTCCACTCTTGGAATCTGGAGGTGAATCACAATTGGAGAATTAGAAGATTAAGAATTTCATAAGCCCCTGCTTCAAAATCTGTTGTGTACGCGAGGCTCGTGTTCACTTTGTCGAATGAGTCCATTTATGAACGACAGTCATGTCTTCAGTCTTTGCATGTAATGTGCTTCTTAGTCAGGGGGTTTATTAGTTGAAACCAACGTAGACGCACAGTTGTTCTCAATATTGACTACATTAGAAGGAGGAATGTCCAAGCAGGTTCAGAAGTCGCTGGTCTTTCCTCTTCAGGTAGTGGTTTCCACCAGTCTTGTCTCGAGTCAGCTTTTGGTAGGTGATCATTCCTAGAGTCTTCATCATCAGACAAATGTACATGCTTGTCGGGGATGGAATCATCTTGCATCAAAAGGAGTCAGTAAGAGATAACTTTGAGTCGCCATAAACACCAGTTGACTCGAATCTTCATTGTCAGATGTAGTCCAGCCATGGATGATGTGTGGAAGCCGCAGGCTTGGACGAGCTTGGAGCCTTACTGCCTTGTTGCTGAGCAGATCCTGATGTACCAGTAGATGGAGGAAGAGGAGGTGGTGGCAACTGAGAGGATCTCGATGTTCCTGAAATACCTAAAGCACCAGATGCACCTGCTAGAGGAGGTGGAGGTGGAGGCGGAGAAGGTAGAGACCCAGAAGGAGTTCTTGGAGCTGCACGCTTCTTTCTTTTCTTCTTGCGAGCCTTTTTATCTGATAGCTAGAGTTGATTCTGAATAATTAGCTCCCAATGACTTTTGCAAAGCCTCCATAAGTCATTATGAACCTCATGAGCCTTGTAGGAGTTGTCTTCAAACATTAGTTGTTGAAGTATTTCCTTCATATCAACGGTGGGTAGATCCCTAAAGCGAGCTCGAAGTGGAGCTTGCATTGCCCAGTCTACTGCATCAGTAACTATCTCATCAACTGCTTGGCTCACCTTGTGGGGAATATTGAGATTCTCCAAGTTGTACAACTAGGTCCCTTGTTTGTCCAACCTTTCCTCTAGGGCTAAGTTGTTTTGTATCAGATCCACCATATGTTGTTCCAGCTCACCTATGTGACTTAATAGATAGAATTCTGTGATGCTTTGTCTGGTTGAGAGGTTGTAAGGAAGGTGCTGTTGTTGTTGTGATTATTGAGGTTGTTGTTGTTGATCTTGGTAGTAGAGAGTCGGATTGCATCGTTCTGAGATCAATAACCGGAGTGGTCATTGGGGAAACCGAGGAAGTGTCTTGATGAATAGGGACTGAAACCATTGACTGAACCTCTATTTCAGCATTCTTTTCCCTGATTCTTTTTAGTGGTTCTTCACGAAAAACTGATAATGAAGTAAGATCTTATCAAGTTTTTCAAAGAATAAAGGGTTCCGTGGAGCTTGAGGTCCTTCTAGAATACCTACTCTTCAGTTGGCAGTTTGAGGTTCTCCTGAACATTTGGGTAAGCAGTTGTGGTAAACTCCTCATCCATTTGCTCTGGTTTTTGTTGAGATGAAGCTATAGTGGCCTCTAAGTCCATGTGTTCACGGTTTGGTCCAGCATGAACCCCTATGACTTGGTTTGAGGGTGAGACTTGCTGCATCACAGGGTTTAACCAAGCCTTTAGCCTTCATCATGTATACCAGAGTTTGGTTCAGGCTGGCCTTCATCTTGTTTCACCAGGGTTTGGTACAGCCTGGCCATATATGATCTCCAGATATTAGAATCACATGCACTTCCTCATTTGATTCGTTTCATGTCAGTCGAGAGGTAGTAGATTCCAAGAAGGAGTGAGTCAGCATGTCTAGTGGGTTCAGTGTGCATGGGAGGGCGCCTTTGAAAGATAAAAATTGTTACTGGCTTTCTTTGTTTGGAGTATGAAGGTGTGAGTCGATGTAAGCTGCTATTCACTCAACGACTTACTCTTTCCTAAGGGTTGATATTTCCAGAGTCAGGCTCCTCAATACCATCGACGAGTGGCCTAAGGGTTCGTTTGCTTGGATCTATTAGACTTAGTTCTAGGGCGTTGACGAATCAGCTCTTTATCAGTCCTCATGGGAAGTTCCATCATAGGAAACCTTCATCCTCGTCATTAACCACTTGACGCAGACTTTTTATCGGTTGAGTCTTTTTCCACTAGTCGCCTTTGATCTTTTTGATGGATGAGGTTGTTCATCGGAGTTCTTACCAGTTTTTGTTTTTTTGAGGACGCTTTTGATGGTTTGAGTAGGTGATGGTTTGGGTTTCAGGTGGTTGAGTAGCTGGTGGGCTTTGGAGCTTGTCACATAGGGGTTTAGTAACCTTAGCTGCCTTGGGTTTAGTGACATTGGTAGCATCAGACGACTCTTTGTCACCCTTCCTAGCTTGCACGTTCTACATCTAGAAATTATTGATTACTGGCAACATGTCTTGGTAGTCGCCGTATGTAGGTGCTCTATACTTTCATCAGTGAGTAGAGCATCAGGTTATCCGCTGCAAATATTTCTCTACCATCCTTTCCAACAAACCTGAGAGTGTTCATAATGCTTTCCTTATGTGAGTAGTGAAGAGGCGAACCAGTCCTTGGGTGAATGTTGTACTTGGTTCTCAGATGATGGATGATCAATTTGGTAAACCTGACACTTGGAATGAGCAGATGACGCGGTTCATCTTCTTTCCACGTTGCGAGCGTAGCTTAGATTCTTCTTGCAAGCAAACACGTACAAAATAAAAAGGTACATTGTGAATTTATCGGCGTCGTCAATGACTTGAAAACACAGGGTGTTATACACAGGATGTGTTGGCCTGTCATACCCAACAGTTTTACCCATAAGGCACATGTTAATCATGGACAAGACAGCTCTCCATGGTTGATAGAGCGCATTAACAGACATGGCAGACACATTTTTGAGCATACTGGGGTATCTCGGAGTGTTGACATATTCAATAACTGTATCACTAGAAGGCAGAGCCACAAAAGGATTGTTGTCATTGGTTGGAGTGATATCAAGTGCATCTCTGAGAATATCTTTGTGTAGGTTGAACCATTGCTCATCCAACTGACAACTGTATAGCCTAGTAGATGTGTTAAAACACATGGTGTCCCAAAACTGCTGAATGTAGATAGCAGGAATCATAGAGGATGCTGTGAAATCCCTGAATAAGTTGGTGTTCTTTAGTAAGGCCACAACAATCGGGAAGATAGGATTCCTTTGAGGCTTGTGAACATCGAGTACGCAGTTTCTCTTGCCGATGGGCACCCATTTGCTTAGTGGCAATATTTGATCATCCATACAGCAGGAGCTTGTTCCATGGGAGCATCATTCGCAAGAATGTTCAAGTCAGCCATAATATCTGCACAAGTAGATCCAACAGCAGGACATACATACAAATATATGATGTTAGATGGGAGCAATTGCTCAAA
This sequence comes from Tanacetum coccineum, assembly GCA_026074375.1. Taxonomy (NCBI): domain Eukaryota; kingdom Viridiplantae; phylum Streptophyta; class Magnoliopsida; order Asterales; family Asteraceae; genus Tanacetum; species Tanacetum coccineum. The sequence continues at coordinate 6,789 of BQNB010020304.1, read as the reverse complement.
GGGATGTCAACCTTGGAATAAATTGACCCAAAGATATTTAACAAATCGCTAAACCAATCTAATGACAACTTGCTAAATGATACAATTAATGATCATCAACTAGCTACAAATAACTCGCTAGAATATACTAATAGAAACACTTAACTCGCTACCAAATTAGAAAATTTTGAAATAGAGGGTTAAATATTATAATTAATAAAAACTTCACTAACTCGCTATGGGGTAGCGAGTTGCCTGCACATAATTAAATGAGATAGGATATTCAACTCGCTAATGACAACTCGCTATTAATATTCTTATTAAAATACTTAACTGGCTATTAAATTTGGAAAATTTGAAATAGCGAGTTGAATATTTTAATAAAATATAAATCTTTATCAACTCGCTACAAGTTAGTAAGTTGCTTGTTCATGATAATATAATATTCTTAACTCGCTAACATGCATCACAATTCGCTACCAAGCATCAATATTAACTCGCTACCAAGAAAAAGACACTTAACTCGCTACTTAGAATTGTTTCAACTCGCTACCTAGCACAACAACAATTCGCTAAGTCCTAAAATTACGTAAACCAACAAAGGGGGTCAAGAGGGCACAAGTATAATGCTTGGGCTACACTATCAAACTCTTAGCAATATTCAATTAACAACAACCATAAACAATCAAAGGTTTTGACAATAAAAGTCAACTATTGACACAAAAATCATCAAGCCATCAAAATTATGAAAGGAGAATCGATTTCAGCATAGACGAGGCATCCTTGTTATATTAACACCCTAACCTAGCAATAAAAACAACATTCCAAGCATGTTTCAAGATTTAGATGATGAAACTAGTCGAACCTATTCATTTTTGAACTATTTAGTGTGATTTAACCTACCATGTTTTGGATCTAAGGTGATTACACGATAGGAAACATAAAACAAAAGGTACATTAGCAATGATAAACAAAAAAATCAAGAATCAACAAAGTTACAATCCAGCGAGTTGCGTATGAGATTTTTTTGAGAGAAAAGTTTGACTGGGATTTTGATGGTTTGACCAATAATAACTCGCTAAGTCCTTTTAAACCTTTAAAGTTTCACCATTTGGCAGATTTGGTCCTTAAACTTCCTAAGTCCATTACATTGTGGTTTAAGGTCCATACAAGTTTCAGATTTAGCACACTTGGTCCTTGTGATTTCATAAGCCTAGGAAACCTTTAGCAAGTTGCACATAAGTCCCTATACTCACAAATTATTGACAAATTTGGCCCTTTGAGTTAATTTTTTTTAACTCACTTCAAGATGTAACCCCGTTAAATACAACAAACTTTTATTAATTAATTATTTGATGAATTAAAATGCCTGTTAGATGTCATAAATTTGAAAACACTCTCCCCCTCAATCAATGACCTGTTTTTTATTTAAAAAAATTCAAGTCCGGTTGATTGTCAAACAACATTTTCTATCGTGGGTAACACAAATAATTTTCTGAAGAATCATAGACGAAAAATCATTTGGTTAATTAAAGAAGACTTCTATTCTATATCAAGAAATAATGCACTAAAACGTACATTAGATTGAGGGTGCACGGATATGAAGTAATCCATGCCCGGGAGAACTTAATCACCCGTTGTCAGGAACAACCGTCTTTTTGGCGACATGCTTTTCTCAGTTTGAAAAACGGATTGCAGTCTGAAATAACTGCAAGCCATAAAGACATGTTTTGAAAAGTTTAAACTTCCGTTCGAGCTTCATTAAAAAACCCGTGTCATTATTGAATGATATTTCTAGGTCTGTAAATGTTATCGATAAAAGGAAGACATGTTGTGAAAAAACTATTTTTGGAATTTTCTATTTTCTGATTTTTATGGTTTTTGTAGGTTTTATATTTTTTTGGATTT
>BQNB010020303.1:1849-63401 GCA_026074375.1 Tanacetum coccineum | reverse complement strand
TGTCGAGTTATCCTAAAACTCTGGGCCAAATTTCAAAGTGGTCATCGTTTGAAGCACTACTTTGGAGGGGACGTACCAACATTGGTAGTCCCAGATCTCCAAACGTTCCCCATGGACCAATAAATTCGGGGACGGGTCAAGCATAGCGACCTTAAACAAGCGCTTCGTGGGAGGCACCCCATGCTTATCAGTAGTAGTATTATGTAGTAATGAATAAGTGTTTTTGTGTGAGGAGGCTTACCTCTTCCATTACCCGTGTTTTGTTAGTGTTCCCTGTGTTTTGTGTGTTTTGTATGTCCAGGATTTCCCGGATTGTGAAGACTCTCATGCTCGCAGTTTTGCCTTCAGAGTTTCACATCCTCAGCTTCATTTTGGGAATCCAATATCCTAATCTAATCGACTAACGTTTTATCTTTTGGCACACTTCATAAACGGCCTTAGATTTACGTAGGTACCCCTTTAAAACATCGAGGACGATGTTTAGTTCTAGTATGGGGGGAATCTTCGATTTGATTTTGCTTGCAGCCGTTGTTGTCACGTAATCCCGTTTTTACCACCAAAATTTCAAAAAAATGGAAAAATTTTAAAAAAATTCAAAAATAAAATAAGTGTTTTGTCACAATTTTGATTTTCCTAATGGGTAGAATAAGAATAAATTTTGACTCGATCGGGCGTGTTGAGCCCTAGCTTTGTTCCTTAACCATTTAATAAACGAAAGTTTATTAGGCTAAGCATTCGCGGATCCTTTTATTAGGGATTTTAAATTTGCGAAGAACGAGAAATGATAGTGTTATTTACAAGTAGGATGCTAAACAAGGATTATTTGGAAATCTTAAAAGCTTATAAGTGTAACTTGTCGCTTTTTCTCCCCGAAGCTCTTAACCTGACTAATAAACGTGCTTAATTTTGCTTTAACTTTAAACTGACATTTTCTAAAAAAAAGCTCTTTCGGAAACGAAAATATTCATCTTAGTCCAGCTTTATACTTGAGTTTCTAAAACGAAATTTTCTCTATTACGGAAAATATGTTGCAAAAAAAAAATGAAAAATGATGAAAAAATAAATAAATATAAACTGTGGGCTGATAAAGGTTTACTGCATCTTGCCGGCTCACAACCGATGTTGCAGTCTTCAAAACAAGGCCCATAGTGAGATAATAAATCTGTAAGTATTATCAATAATAAATCATCATCAGACTAAGTCACTACATCTTGTCGGAGGCGTGGCCGATGTTGTAGTCATGTAAATGATGACGGTAGTATAGTATATAGCAATAAATAAAAATTTAATGGTTAAGATTTCTTTTTCTAAACTCAAGTATAATTTTGAACTAAGAATAACTTGCTTTAAGACTTCAAAAGTTGTTGGTTGCCGTCGGTAGATTATTTCGATTAAGTATTCTCCGTGGGGTGTCAAAAACCTGGGCACTTAGCTGATGAGGCTGGGACGTTCCGAGAAGAAAGGTCGCTACATGGAATAATCTCACCAATGAGATCATTAAATTTTTGATGTTTGCGTGCTTTGAGTAGTATTGTTTATTTAGCAGTAAATCTAAGAAATTCGGCCTAAAAGGGTGGAGTATCCCGCTATTACATTGCGAACATTCTCCTGTGGGGTCTCAACCTGATAACCTAAGTCTAACTCGGCTGGGATCTATCGAGAATATGCTGGTTGGTGGGTAATCTAGTCTTTTTTTTCCCAGGTTTCTTCAGAAATGTTGTTATGCACATAAACTTTACTACTTTCTAAATTGTCGATCTAAATTTAACTTAAAATTAAGCACAATCACTCTAATTGAATAATTGTTGGGAGCGAAAAGTTGACAAGTCATAGTTATAAGTAGTGTTAGCATCTTTACTTGTACTTAACGGTGATTTCGTTTTTACGCTTAGTTTGGGACTAGTGAAAAATCGGGGACGATGAATTTATCCTCGTCAGAGATCTATAGATTATTCTATAGGCGCTTCTTGTTCTATGATCCCTAAAGTTATAAATAACGAAAGTCAAATAAGTTAGCCAGTTGATAAAAAGAAAAATACAAAAATATTAGTGGTAGTTAGTGTAAATATAAAAAAATGGTCAAAACGGGGCTTGTCGAAGCTTTTGATTTCTTTATTCCCCTTGACGAACACTTAGCTACTTTTCTAGGTTACTAGTCGAGGGGGATTGGGGGTCTTAGTTTTCTAAGTGCTTACTTCATAGCATTGCGTGAGGACACGCAATAGTTTAGCATGGGGGATTTTGGTATGTGCTTAATTACACATACCTTTGACCTTTAAAATCGGACTGAAATGACCAAAAACGTACCAAAAATACATTGTATTTGTATGTTTTCATTTATATTGTGCAGGAAACGGATATCCGAGAAAAGGACGAAAAAATCAAGCAAAAACAGACAAAACCGAGCACGGAATGGAAAAGCGTGTAAAGACAAAGTCAAATCGAAGCCAAAAAGTCAACCCAAGTCAAAGTCAAGTCAACCCCGGAAAAGTCAACAGTCAAAACCGGAGCCGGTATCGAAGAATACTTAATGGGCCCACCCGAACCCATCTAATGGGCCGGATAAGCCCATTAGTATTGCTTTGAAGAGTTAAAAGCCCAAAATGATTCAAAAGCCAAAACTCTTATAAACCAAAAATGGCCACCAAGTAATATTTATAAAGCCCAAGGGGCATTTATGTCTACCCCTCTGAGTTAGTCAAAGGGACGATGCATGAATTATCAAATATACTTGAGGGGCTAACCTTGCCAGTCATCATAAATTCATTTATACAAAGGGACTAATTTGCAATTCCAAATAACTTGAGAGGGTCAAAGTTGCCAAGTTGTAAACCTTTTATTACCAACAATGATAAAATTTTGCAAGGCCACTAATAAACATCTGTGGGACTAATTGTGCCACATTCCAAACCCACACCCTGTTACCCCCTTAAACATCTTTACGCCAAAACTCAAATCCCAAAACACTGTTGCCTTTATCCACCACCCTTTTTCCCCTGCAACTCCTCACCAAAAACCATGGATAAAACTTTCCCCACACCACCACTTATAAACATAGTCACATGATTACCTGGCCAAGGATGGGATAAATCCTAACTTCCCTTTCAATTCGATGGCTATGATGAGAAAAAGAAGCACAAATGAAAAATTGAAGGCTGAGATTGCCTTTGAGCTTTTTCACCACATACAAGCAACTCCTGTGGATTTCTGTCTCAGCAAAGAACACAACCAAGTAGAAAGACAAAAGGTGAGTGGCCAAAGGACCTAGCTCGTTTTTCTTTTTTAAGGAAATATTTGTAAGACCAATTGTGCATCTAATCTTTTTATCTAGCTTTTAACCTTTCAGCTTATATTTAGTTTTTACTTATTGTCAAAAAATTACAAAGTCATGGTAATCCTTTTTAATTTTTAATGAAAATTTGAGTTGTTAAGTTATCTTTTGAATTATTATTGATAAAAGCCTTTTATAAGTGTTTTTAGCCTTATTTAAACCTATAATCATCTGTTCTAAACTTAAATAAAAGTCTTAAGAAAATTTCAAAAACTCTTCACAAACCACCAAAACAAGGAAATAATATTTTTACTTGAAGAAGTATGGAAGATGGGTCTAATTTGGATGGACCCATGGGTTGAAATATGTTCAAAAATCTAAGGACTTAGGGTTGGTTAGAATTAGCTTTAGGTTCCTTTTCATTTGGACCATTTGTAAGTTTTCTCGTTTAGATTTTTGCAATTTTACTATTCAAGTGCTTGATACTGCTTATCTCTTGCTTATTGTTGCTTATTGGACTATTTTTTGCTTAGTTGATCTTTCTTTATGCTTAATTGTCCTTGTTTATGTTTGTTAGTGTAAACTGTCCTTTATTTGCTCTTGATATCTTATTGTTATATTGAATTATTCAGTTCTTATTGCTGTGTTTTACTTGCATATTTTAGCTTATCTTTGATTGGTAAACATTTGTTTTGTAAAACCTTTTGCTTAAACTTACCCTTTGAATCAATTTTTAAAGCATTGCTTGCCATTAAGGGAGTAGGTTTGGGTCAAGGGTTAAAAATGGGACAAAATTGGTTTTTAACCATTATGTCACCATTGAATTCTTTTGGTCAGCTTACTAGTTATTTTCAGATGTTTTTAAGAAATTTAAAGTTTTTTTTGGTTGTTTTTGAGTGGCGTTATCTAAGTGGTTGGTAAAATTGTGTTTGACAATTCAGTTGGATAGCTCATTTGATCTCGCTTTCAAACCTCAGGTTTTTAAGATTGTTTATGATGTCTTTATTTGTGTTTTCTAAGTTCATTAGATTAACGTCATTTAATCTTACTTGTGTTTTACCAAAATTTGTCCAAAGTTTTGGTTAAGAAAACTTTAAGTTTCAAATATGCCTTTTTCAAATATTATTTTCAGAAGGTTTGAATTGATTTTGTTTTAAAAATTTGTACCAAGTCAATGGGGGATTGTTGTTCTATCTGTTTTAACTTCTTTTTCATTTTAAAGCTTATTTGATGGCTTATTTTTGAGCTAACTTTTTGTCCCTTTTTTTTTCTTTTAAAAGTCCCCTGGTGCTAAAGCCATTTTTGACAGCTTCTTTAAGCTGTCCAATTGCTTCCCATTTTCTTTCTAAAAAGCAATTTTAGTGAGCTTATAGGGTGTGCTTTAAGCCCCTATAAGCCCAGACATTGGGTCTCACTTTAAGGGCTTAAAAGTAAGCCCTAAAAGTGCCCCAAGGGCCTTTTTGGCCTGCAGCCCAAGCCCAATTTGGCTTATAGCTTATTTGGTTTTTATGGCTTATTTGCCTGTTTATCTTTGCTTATTTCTGTTTGTGTTGGCTTATTAGGTGTAGGGTAGGACTTATATTTGCTTATTTGTGATTTGTTGCTGCTTATTTGCTTTAAAAAAGCCCAAACAGTTAGGATTTTCAGAATTGGTATAAAAACCAAGTCTGCCAACTTATTTGGCTTTTTCCAGCTTATTTACTTTTAATATCTTGTTTCCTTTTCACTTCTAGATAGCCAATAAGCCCAACTATAAGGACCTATAAGCCTTAAACCCATAGGTTGCCTTTTAGTGGCTTAAAAGTAAGCCTCAATATGCACTTCCCTAGGTCTTCTGGTATGCAGTAAAGTGCTATTGACTTATTTTCAGTTTTAGGCGTATCTGCCTGTCAAATATTAGTCTATTAATTGTTCTTATTGTTTTTGTGTTTTTATCTGTCATGGTTTGCTTGTCTTTTTGTGTTCCTTGCTTAATTTGTCAAAAAAGCCAAAAAGAAAGTCCTTCTAAGCCTTAAGCTTATTTAAGCCATTCTGTCACTTTTAAGCTCATTTTCCAGCTTATTTATAAGGTTTTGTAAAAACTTGTAGTTATAAAAATTGCTTATTTATAAGCCCTTTTTAAGTTTAATAAAAAAAAATTTGAAAAAAAATATAAAGGGGAAGGCCAAAGTCCCGGGTGAGCAAGACTCGAACCCGGGACCTCAAAGCCCTCAACCCTTTATAAACCCAACACCACTACCGCTGTGCTACAATAGCTCATCTGGTAGTGGTTTGTTGGATTTATTATTTAAGGGGTTTTGCCCCATTTGCCTTATAAGCTGTTGGGCTTATTTTAACAGCTTATTTGATAAGCTGGTCAAGACAACTTATTTTTCTTAGGACAGTCACACTTTCAAGTATTTTTTGTAAAGTTTTTAGATTTTTATAAAATCTTTTAGTATTTTTTATAATTTATTTTCTTTTTAAACTTTAAAAAATCATAAAAAATAAAATATTAATTAGAAAAATATAAACTTTTTTTTTAAAATTTTACTTTTTCATATATTTTGTAGGAAAAATATTAAAACTTCTGTAGGGTTAAATTTTAAAAAAATTAATTTCTAAAGAATGGGTTTTGACCCAGATTTTGTTTTGACTCGTTTTTGGGTCAAACGACCTCCATTTTTAGTCTAGTTTTTTTAAACTTCGTTTTTAGTCTAATAGAATCTATTTTAGCTTTTAAATTTGTTCTAGGGTTTAAATTGCAAAATTTAGGTTTTTAGCCCTCGTTTTCGTGCCGTTTTAAGTTATATAGCTTTCGTTTTTAGGTTTTATTTAATCATTTTTGCATATTTAACTTGTTGAAATAGAAAACCAATCATAATCTTGTAATATTCAAACATCGTTTATCAATCCGTCATTCGAGACTTGTGACTTATATTTTCTTAAAACCTGATTCAAATCCTTTCTACAAATGCTTTTTGAAACTAATTTGGAAAGCTAGAGCTTATGAAAAAGCTTATTAAAGCAGACAGGTCAGACAACTTATGATGTCTTTGGATTTTTAGATGAAAAGAAAAACAGCTGATTTTGAAAGATAAAACAAATGATGAATTAAGCTATATTTTGAAAACTAATTGCACACTTGTAAACTATGGGATAAAAGCTACCTATATGTTGAATACCAAAAGCTAAAACCTATTTAATCCTACTTAAAATGAAACTAGAAAATGACTATTTTACCTAAATGACTACTGATGCAGTTGACACCTTTAAACCATAACTTTTAAAACCTTTTAGTGCAGACTTTTAAGAAACATTTTTAACACTCAATTAACACCAACCTAAGAACAATTCAAGTAATGTTTAATCCTAGAAATGAAAATCACTATGAAAGCAAAAGAACTTAACAGATTTGGTCTATTATTAGTTTAACTAATGAAATCTCAATTTACTCTAACCTAACTTATGAAAACAGCTTAAACACACCTAGATTAGAAACTAAAAACAATATCCTAAGACCAATTGGCCTCTAGCAGTACTAACCTATGGTTAGTACTGCTATGCCAAACACCCCTTTAAAATCCATAAGCCTTAATTAAGCTTGCTAATTTGTGATCTACTTATTAAAACCTTAATATTAGATAATGAACAACTTTTACTAATCCTAATAAGCAGTTATCACTAAGTAAATAAGCTAGAAATGCTAAACTATACTATGCTACTTATTTTTTTTGTTTTTATGATATTTAAGACAGATTATGAAGAAACTTTAGATCTAAACTAAACTAAGCTAAAACAGGTACTTAAACATAATCAATAAGCTAGTAGAAGATCAATTCAGTACAAATAAGCAAGATAAGCAATAATTAAGCAATTTATTAACTAAGAAAATTAAGACAGTTAAGCTTTAACTGAAAACTTACTTAAGCCTTAGCTAAACAAAGGCATCAAAGGCTCATATGAGCTATCTACTAGCTCTGGCTTATTGTAAATAAGCCAGTATAAGTCCATATGAGCTCTTCTATGTTAAGCTCATCTTCCATAAGTACAAAATCCAAATAGCAAGGGTTTTTAAGCTGATTTTAAAGTTTAAGTAGATTAAGGCTTATTAGAGCTCAATTCCAAGCTTAGAGACTTGAAAGAGCTTATGAGAGCTTATTATGAGCTTATGAAACAGTATTTGATCAAAGGAAATTACAAGAACTTGAAAAAGGAAATTACATTTTAAACTAAAAATACATAAAGCTTTTTTAAACTAAAAAATGCAGGAAAAGAAGATTAAGAAGAACATATCAGATCACTAGCTAAAACATTTTTGAAAGAAAAATTACATAAGCTAAATAAGCTGAAAAATGAAAAAAAACTAAAAAACTCTCCCGGATGTGTGTGAGTGTGAGGCTTTATATAGCCCTCAGCTGAAGCTTCTAGGACCTCATAGTCCTTGCACGCTCCTTGCAATCCCGTCCTTTCAATCATTTCAATCATTGGATGTCTATTGTGGTCCGTTGGATTAGATTTAGCTCACACGGATTGTCAGCGTGGGAATCCGTGATTGAGACACCTTGTGCTTCTTTTGTGAGATGTTATAGCACAAAATCCATCTCCCTTGTTTTGTTGTTAGGACACGGTGTCATTCCTTTTTGGGTTTGGGGACCAATAGGAGCTTTGAGTGATAATTAATATCACAATATATATAAGCTTTTTGATGTAATCCTAGAAATTTACCAGTTTAGAAAGGTCGCTCCATCTAATGAAAATAGTACTTATTATTGTGGTCTCGAGTAGATATACCAAGCCAAGTTCTAAAGTTTACTACAATCACCGGAACACTAATATTTTTGTGGAATTTGGGGTAAAAGTTGGGAAACAGCTAAGGTTAAATCCTCATAATTGGAAATTAGGATTATGTGTGCGGGTCATGTAACTAATAATTTCAAAGAAAATATGCTAAAAAATTATATTTCTCATAAATTAGGCATATTATTTGTAAAATAAGGACAAGTAAGTGTTCTAATTCTCCTTACCACACTTGAAATATACAACGCCCTCGTTGTATAAATATGACATGAAAAACAGGAAATTAAAGAATTAGAACAGAAAACTTCCTTGAGATTTGCTCGGTATGATCCTCCATGTTGCGTATATGAGTAAGGATGTCTATTGTAAATGCGTATGAATACTAGCATGATTACAACACACATAGATTCTAGAAAATAAGCATCACCAAATTTATTCAATCATCCAGAAAGGTTCTTGTATTAAATATAAGAAAACAAGTGCAATTCTATCTCTGGATAATCGTCGGTTAGAAAACAAAACCTAAAAATTTAAAACTGTACATGAAGTCGATACACTATATCCATATTTTAGGATACGTCGTATTGAGACCTGTATAAAAAATCCTAAGTACGGGTCACAGGTCGAATACGCTATATTCTCTTAATGAATACGCCGTATCAGCAAGTCTGACGATAAAGTTTTAAGTGCAGAAAAAATAAAATGGATAACGTCCAGGTCAGGGTCAATACGCCATATCCATAAGGTTTGGTGTTACACCCCACCAAGGTGGAAACGCGAGGTGTAACATATTAATAAACATCACACAAGATGATAGATAAAACACCATACATGATTTAGATAAAAGAAAATTATCTGAATTACAACAATACCAAATGCAAGTTTAAAGAGTACAAAAGTCAACATAAGTTATTTTTCTTCTGAACATGGATCACCCAAAAGACAATAACTTGGAAGAAAGTAGACATTTTGAACAAGTCCAAGAGCAAGTACACTAAATTTCTACTTTAAGAATGTCACCTGAAAAAGCATGATAAAAACGGTCAAGTATCAAAATAGTTGGTGAGCTCACAAGGTTATATACACAAAATATAGTTTTAGAAAAGAGTAGATGTCTGATAAAAGTTTGCCAACTCAATGTCAAGTCATCAAAAACAGTTGTCTAAACCAAAATTAATTTCCAAATAAGTTGAGAGTCCAAAATAAATCAATGTATATGTATGCTATAGTGATTATGTGAGGCACTACTTAAACGTATTCAGCCTAACCGTTCCAACATCCAATCAAGTTCTAGTTGTATAGTGTGGCACAAACACTTAGTAATATACACCCTTGTGCGGGGAGTAAGGAGAGGCTAGTCTCCTAATAGCGCTATCCATAAGTACTAATGTCTCAATCCCATTGAGGGGGGAAAGTGAGTTAAAAGTTGTGGCGGGTTCCAAGCATACAACAACATACATATTAAGTTCAAAGTTCCAAGTTCAGCAAGTTCAAATCAGAGTTCCATACATTCAAAAACAAGTTCAAGTTCAAATGTGCTCAAAAGATTAATTACTTAAAAGTACTTGCATAATAAACGACACATCATGCTTTTCACCCCAAAACATTTAAAACCATGTAAAAAGGGGAATGTGAGAAACTCACCAAATATAGGAGTATCGATCAAGAAAATCAACAAGGAAGGAGAATGATAACAACGATCTCAACCGCGACCTATAATAGTAGTGGTCCGCGTATAAGAAAATATAGCTATGCGAAAATGCATATTTTGCAATGATATAGAAAAGTATATATATTTATATGTATAAAATCCTATGTCGAAGAATCCATGCACAAGACAAAATCTATAATTTCCTCACATACGTTTTTATGAAATTTCACCGTTTTTCCTAGTCGCTTGACGATGCTTTAAGAAATACTAAACGACCCCAACCAATGCTCATCTATCATTTCTAACCACTTAGATGTATTGATAGGCTACTGAAATTTTCCCAAAAATTATAGACAAGCTTAACCATTTTTCAAAAATACAACCAAGCAACATGTCCGAAATAGGGTCTGCTTGAACCTTGCCAAAGTTTGGCATGAGCAGACCCCTTTAAACCTTCCCGAAAAATCTGGAAAAATTCAAGAAAATCATATACATTATGAAGATGCTTCTTTGTGAATTTTGTAAAAAAATATTAAGTTTTGATCCGCCTGCATACTACATCTTTGGAATCTAAATTCTGGACCAGAATTACAGTTTTGATAACACATTTTGTAAAGACCTTTTGACTAACTTATACTTACTGAAAATCCACGAGGCCTTTTTCGTTGAAAAGTAGACTCGCCGAACTTAGTTTTAGAGTCAAGAAACGCTATAAAAGCTTTTAAAATGACCAAGTTATGGCGCGCGCAAGTTGACCCAAAATTCTGCGCAAAATCGCCTAATGCAGAATTTGACATAACAAATTTCCAAACTTTTAACTAGCATAGAAAACTCGTTTTTAAGAGTTATCGGACGCGCGAACTAGCGCCACAAAGCTACGGACATAACCTATCAATATCTTAGATCAAAACTCAGTTTTCCATATCACAATTTTTCTAACAAGAGCCTAAACTTTCTAATCTAAATAGGGGTTTTATAACGCCTTTAAATCGCCAATTTTTCGCATCATCAAAAAACCTAATATGCTCAAACTAATCTATCGATCATCTTAATCATCCTAAACTATCCCATATCTCAAAAACACAACGTGCATGAACTTAAATGAATTCTCGACATACAATCTAATACATGCATAGATATATATAACCAAACAACAATCAAAATATAAAAAGAAGGACTTACAACTCAAATCAAATAGAAGGAAATTAATCAATATCAAATCCTTGTGGGTTTAGATACTCGGCCGAACACCACAAGGACCAAGGAAACCCCAAAATCTTGATTTGCTTCACCAAACTTGTTAAAAACACTTGTAATCAAACCCTTGATGCTTTAATTGCACCCAATTTGATAAAAACCTAAATCTCAATAATCTAATAAAAATCAATAATTTGTGTAACTTGGTGCATGTTTGATTTTATTTGAGAAGGATGATGGGGTTTAGTGTAGAAGTGATTTGGGAGTGATTAGAAGTGATTTGTGATGGTTGATGATGGATTTTTGGGGGTTTCTGTGTGGGTTTCGTCGAACAATAGAGGAGAGGAGGAAAGGGGATGTTTTTTTGTCTGAATTATGGTGTGTGTGTGTTTGGTTCGGTTATAAAAAGGAGAGGAAAAAGAATGGGCCAATTTTATTATCAATGGATATGGGCTTGTGGTTTTTGGACTATATAAGAATTTTTTATAAAAGTATGTTTGGTTTTGTATGGGCTGCCGAAAACAAGGAAGAAAAAGAGAGGGCTTCGGCCCACTTTTGTTAAGTATTTAATATATATTTTAGAACTCGAGCCCGCTTATTTAATTAATCGTATTATAATTTTATAAAAACAAGGTTTTTGACGCGGTTTTGGCCAAAAAATGGATAAAAGTCAAAAAAGTATTAAAATAAAATAATTAAGCTCTCGAAGCTAAGATATGGAATTGTTGATTTCTCAATCTCGCGAATGTTTAAAACGACGATTCTTACTAAATCGACTAAAAATAGTCAAATAAATTCTATAAAATTTAGAAAATAGAATTTAAATGCTCAGAAATAAATAGCGACGCGAAACACGTGTTGCACAAAGACAAGCGTTAAAAGCTAAAAGTAATGCGACCACATAAAAGTGACTCCATAAATAATCAAGAGAGTTAATTATTATACGTTTGCTTTCGGTTACAGACCTAAAAATTGATAGATGTCACAGCTTTCCCCTGTTAAAGGGAATTTCGTCCTGAAATTTTAGTTGCTTGTCCTAAGTCGTAGCGCTCACAAACAGTTGCGGATACTTGCGCTTCATCTCGTCTTCTCGTTCCCAAGTAAATTCTGGTCCTCGTCGGGAGTTCCAACGAACTTTTACAATAGGAATCCGACTCCTTTTCAGCTTCTTAACCTCACGGTCCATGATTTCCATAGGTTCTTTAATAAAATGTAGTTTGTCGTCGATCTTGACTTCTTCTAGCGGTACGTGCAAATTTACGTCAGCCAGGCATTTCTTCAAGTTTGACACGTGGGATATGTCATGAATGTCTACAAGTTCTTGTGGTAGACGCAAACGATAAGCACCAGGACCCACTCGTTCGACAACCTCAAACGGTCCTACATATCTCGGTGAAAGTTTGCTTCTCTTACCGAAACGTACCACGCCTTTCCTAGGCGACACCTTGAGTAGTACTTTATCACCGACACTGAACTCTAACAGCTTTTGACGATGGTCTGCATAGCTTTTCTGGCGATCTCGTGCGGCTTTTAGTCTTTCCTTGATTTGCACAATCTTATCTGTAGTTTCCTGGACAATCTCTTGTCCAAATAGCTTGCTTTCTCCTACCTCTGCCCAAGCTATAGGGGTTCGACACTTCCTTCCATACAATGCTTCAAATGGGGCACACTTCACGCTCGAGTGGTAGCTGTTTTTGTATAAAAATTCTACTAACGTTAGATGAGTATCCCAATTTCCTTCAAAGTCAATTGTACATGCCATATGCATATCTTCTAATGTTTTCATGGTACGCTTACTCTGACCATCGGTCTGTGGATGGTAAGCGGTACTCATATCCAGTCGCGTCCCTAATGGTTTATGTAGCGATTGCTAAAATCATGATGTGAAACTTACTGTCACGATCAGATATGATTAACACAGGCACCCGTGCCCTGCCACGATCTCGTTGATGTATAGTCTTGCAAAGCTTTCCATCTAGTAGTCTTCACTGTTATCTAAGGAATGCGTAGGTTTGGTCAGTCGGTCGACAATGACCTAATTTGAGTCGTGTCTGCTATTGGTTCTCGGTAATTAGGTTACAAAGTCCATAGTGATCTTCTCCCATTTCCCCTTGGGAATATTGATTCGCTAGAATCTATATATACGTAATAAAAAAAATATATAAAATGATGGAAAATTACCAATTTACCCTTGAGGACAAAGGTGAAAAGGGAAATCTTCACAAATATATATAATATAATACGTATATAAACCGGGAAGTATGATTCCCGGGTCGTTATCCCCCAACGATTCGTGAAATTGAAACCACGTTTGATGTTCGGACAATGATTTGAAGACAAAGATTGATTTGATTATCTACTTTTAAAAATTAAAATTAACAAATTATAACAATTAAGCACGAAGACAAATAACGGGAAACCAAAATTTTAACTAAAAACGCAAAACGGGACCCCTAAATGGAGGTCAAAAACCCTAAATTTTTAAAAATAAACCTAACTTAAAATTTTCTTTTTAAATGGACTCTATTTGACTAAAAAGTAAGTTTAAAGAAACTAGAACAAAAATAGAGTTGAAATGAGCTTTAAAAAACTAAAAAAGGGGAACGGGAACGAATCCCGTTCTTTAAAAAACAAAATTTTGCAAATTAGACTCTACGAAAGCAAAACTAATTTTCTTATAAACTTTATGATAAAAGAAAATTTTCTAAAAAAATTATATTTTTCTGATTATTTTTCTATTTTTTCATGATTTTTTAAAGTTTTTAATTAAAATAAATGTTTAAAAATACTAAACTATCTATTAAAATTCTAGAAAAATTACAGAAAATTGCTTAAACTAATTAGAACCTAAGAAAAATAAGTTTGATATCACAACTTATTGAATAAGCTGCGAAATAAGCTAAAAACAGCATATTAACAAAATGGGTAAAACGTGTATAAAGATTAAATAATGTAAGGGTCTAACGAAAAAGACCCAAGGGCGCAGTGGTAGTGAGTGGTGTGTTATAAAGGATTGAGGATGTTGAGATCGGGGGTTCGAGTCTTGCTCACCCCCGACTTCCACTTTCCCATTTTTCTTATTTTCAAAAATTTATAAAAGCAAAGTTGTTAATAAGCTAAAAATAAGCATTTTTATTAAAAGAAACTTTTTATAAAAAGCCCTAAATAAGCTGAAAAATAGCTTATAACTCTGACAGAAACATTAAACTCATATTTTTGGCTTTTTTCAAAACTAAATAAGCTAGAAGACTTAATAAGCTAAAACTTATGACAAATTAAGCTAATTCTAACCTAAAGAGCTAATTGAACAAGAATAAGCATACAGAATAAGCCATAAGCTAGTAATTCAAAATAAGCACTTATGAAAAACACTTAAAACTAAACAGACCTTTAGCCAACTTTTGAGCTTAAATTTAAGCTCTCAAATAAGCTCTTCAGAAGATGAGACTTAGCTTTTTGGAAAGCTTAGATCAAAAAATCTATGAAAATACATTTAGAAAGGATTTTGGACATTGAGAGCTTATAGAAAAAGCTTAACCAATTAGACAAATCAGACAGCTTATGATGTCTTAGGATTTTTAGATGAAAAGAAAAACAGCTGATTTTGAAAGCTAAAACAGATGATGAATTAAGCTATATTTTGAAAAATAATTGCACACTTGTAAACTATGGGATAAAAGCTACCTATATGTTGAATACCAAAAGCTAAAACCTATTTAATCCTACTTAAAATAAAACTAGAAAATAACTGTTTTACTAAAATGACTGCTGATGCAGTTGACACCTTTGAACCATAACTTTTAAACCCTTTTAGTGCAGACTTTAGAAAACATTTTTAACACTCAATTAACACCAACCTAAGAACAATTCAAGTAATGTTTAATCCTAGAAATGAAAATCACTATGAAAGCAAAAGAACTTAACAGATTTGGTCTATTATTATTTTAACTAATGAAATCTCAATTTACTCTAACCTAACTTATGAAAACAGCTTAAACACACCTAGATGAGAAACTTAAAACAATATCCTAAGACCAAGTAGCTTCTAGCAGTACTAACCTATGGTTAGTACTGCTATGCCAAACACCCTTTTAAAATCCATAAGCCTTAATTAAGCTTGCTAATTTGTGATCTACTTATTAAAACCTTAATATCAGATAATGAACAACTTTTACTAATCCTAATAAGCAGTTATCACTAAGTAAATAAGCCAGAAATGCTAAGCTATACTATGCTACTTATTATTTTTTTTGTTTTTATGATATTTAAGACAGATTATGAAGAAACTTTAGATCTAAACTAAACTAAGCTAAAACAGGTACTTAAACATAATCAATAAGCTAGTAGAAGATCAATT
Source organism: Tanacetum coccineum (assembly GCA_026074375.1). Classification (NCBI taxonomy): domain Eukaryota; kingdom Viridiplantae; phylum Streptophyta; class Magnoliopsida; order Asterales; family Asteraceae; genus Tanacetum; species Tanacetum coccineum. The sequence continues at coordinate 48,146 of BQNB010020303.1, read as the reverse complement.
AATAAGCAAGCAATAAGCAAAATAAGCAATTATTAAGCTAGAATATTAAGACAGAAAAGCTAAATGAAAACTTACTATAGCCTTAGCTAAACAAAGGCAATGAGGGCTTAATTGAGTTGTCTACAAGCTCTGGCTTATTGAAAATAAGCCAGTAAAGTCCTCATGAGCTCATCCATGGTTAGCTCATCTTCCAAAATCTCATATCCAATTTAAGCAAAGGTAACCAACTGATTTTAAAGGTTTGAGTAAATTAGATGGCTTATAAGAGCTCAATTTGAGCTTAGAGACTCAAAGAGCTTAATAGGAGCTTATGTGAGTAGCTTATGAAACAGTTTGACAGAATCATTTGAGATTTATAAAAGCTTATAGGTAAAAACAGATTGATGATCAATTAAACTAGGACTTTATTGATTAAAACTGATTACAATACTTTGAAAATGAAAATTACAAGAGCAAATTACATTGAAATGAAAATTTAGCTTAAAACTTCATTCTACTACTAAAAACGGGAAAAAAAAGATATCCAATAGTGAGTGATGAGGTCTTATTTATAGTTGCCAAGAGAATATTCTAGGCCCTTAGCTCTTCACACGCTCCTTTTAATCTTGGCCTTCAATCATTACTAATCATTGGAAGTCTATTGTGGTCCGTTGGATTATTCTTTAGCTCACACGGATTGCCAGTGTGGCATTCCGTGATGTGACATGTTGTGCTACTTTTGTGAGATGTTATAGCATAAAATCCATCTCCCTAAATTTCTAAAAATAAACCTAACTTAAAATTTTCTTTTTAAATGGACTCTATTTGACTAAAAAGTAAGTTTAAAGAAAACTAGAACAAAAACGGAGTTGAAATGAGCGTTAAAACACGAAAAAACGAGAACGGAACAATCCCTTCTTAAAAAAATGGAATTTATTGCAAAAAAGACCCGTAACGAAAAGCAAAACATAATTTTCCTATAAACATTAAGATAAAAGAAAATTTTCTAAAAAAATCTTTATATTTTTTTGATTAATTTTTCAATTTTTTATATTTTTTAAAGTTTTTAAATAAAATAAATGTTAAAAACACAAACTATCTAAAAAAATTCTAGAACAAATACAGAAAATAGCTAACTAATTAGAACCTAGGAAAAATAAGTTTCAGATCACAGCTTATCGAATAAGCCACTGAATAAGCTAAAACAGCTTATAGAGCTTATAAGAGCAAAACGAGTATAAAATTTAATAATGCAAGTTATAACGAAAAGACCCAAAAGGGGCGCATGGTAGTGAGTGGTGTTGTGTTATAGAGGTTGAGGGTGTTGAGTTCGGGTTGCGTGAGTCTAGCTCACCCCCGACTTGCCAACTTTCCCCTTTCATTTTTTTCAAAAACTTATTAAAAGCAAAATTGTTTAATAAGCTTAAAATAATCATTTTTAAATAAAATAAATTTTATGAAAAGCCCTAAATAAGCTGTAAACATCTTAATAAAATGGGAGAAACACTTAACTTCAATATTTGGGTTTTTTCAAAATTCAAATCTCATAATAAGATAAAAAAAAACCAAATAAGCTACTAATTAACATCAGACTAAACTAATAAGCTAATAAGATTTATATAAGCACAAAAACAGATAAGCTAAAAGCTAGAAATCAAAATAAGCTTTTAAGAAAACATGAAACCAAACAGACCCTATAATCCTCACTTTGAGGCTTAAAATTAACTCTTAAAAAGCGCATTCAGAAATGAACTTAATTTTTTTGGAAAGCTTAGATCAAAAACTCTATGAAAATAACCTTTAGAAAGGATTTTGAACATTGAGAGCTAATAAAAAAAACTCAACAAATCAGATAAATCAGACAACTTATGTTGTCTTTGGATTTTTAGATGAAAAGAAAAAAAAACAGCTGATTTTGAAAGCTAAAACAGATGATGAATTAAGCTATGATTTAAAAACTAATGCGACACTTGCAAACTTGGAATAAAAAGCTACCTATGTTGAATACCAAAAGCTAAATCCTATTTAATCCTACTTAAAATGAAACTAGAAAATGATTGTTTTACTAAAATGACTGCTGATGCAGTTGACACCTTTGAACCATAACTTTTAAAACCTTTTAGTGCAGACCTTAGGAAGCATTTTTAACACTCAATTAATACCAACTTAAGAACAATTCAAGTAATGTTTAATCCTAGAAATGAAAATCACTATGAAAGCAAAAGAACTTAACAGATTTGGTCTATTATTATTTTAACTAATGAAATCTCAATTTACTCTAACCTAACTTATGAAAACAGCTTAAACACACCTAAATGAGAAACTAAAAACAATATCCTAAGACCAAGTAGCCTCTAGCAGTACTAACATACTGATATACCAAACACCCCTTTAAAATCCATAAACCTTATTTTAGCAGAATATTTGAAATCTATGATAATTTTCAAAGTCCCAGATATCAAAACAAACTTTAACAGACCTAATGAGCTTAATTGAAACACTCTCTAAGCCAGAATTTAAGATCTAAAAGCCGAGCAATATTTTTTAGTTTTTTTTATGACAATTTATATAAAATAGATTAAAACTAAGATTTAAACTATGAAAATGTAAACTAAAAGATTATAGCAAACATATTAAGCATATCTAAGCTAACAAGAATAAGCAAGCAATAGGCAAAATAAGCAATTATTAAGCTAGAATATTAAGACAGTAAAGCTAAATGAAAACTTACTATAGCCTTAGCTAAACAAAGGCAATGAGGGCTTAATTGAGCTGTCTACAAGCTCTGGCTTATTGAAAATAAGCCAGTAAATTCCTCATACCATAGTTAGCTCATCTTCCAAAATCTCAGGTCTAATTTAAGCAAAGGTAACCAACTGATTTTAAAGGTTTGAGTAAATTAGATGGGTTATAAGAGCTCAATTTGAGCTTAGAGACTCAAAGAGCTTAATAGGAGCTTATGTGAGTAGCTTATGAAACAGTTTGACAGAATTATTTGAGATTTATAAAAGCTTATAGGTAAAAACAGATTGATGATTAATTAAACTAGGACTTTATTGATTAAAACTGATTACAATACTTTGAAAGTGAAAATTACAAGAGCAAATTACATTGAAATGAAAATTTAGCTTAAAACTTCTAACTACTAAAAACGGGAAAAAGAAGATATCCAAGAGTGAGTGATGAGGTCTTATTTATAGCTGCCAGGAGAATCTTCTAGGCCCTTAGTGTTAGAATAGATTCACCCTTAAGAACACGGACCTAGAGGCTTGGTAAAATAAAAGAGGAATTTATTCATTATATAGAGAAAAGGGAAATGAGATAAGATGGGAAGTAGTGTGTGTGGTAAAGAGAAAACACACACACTTCACCTTTATAAAAGTGAGCTTCACCCCTCCATGGAAGTATGGAGGGTGTATTTATAGTTCCGGGCTTTACTAGCTAAACTAACCCGACACGACTATATATGATAAATGTAATTCCAGATAAGTCACCATATTTTAGGGCTAACAATCTTCCCGTAATATGTGGACTTACGGAATTACTTACAATGTTCCTATTAGGTACAAATACAACACAAATAAAGTCTTACAAAGCGCTTCCAAAGCTGAAGATGTCTTCTGAGTTCTCCTGGTCTTAAAACTTGTACTCCAGCTTGGATCTTCAGTGTCTTTACTTGTACATGAACCATTGTAGTATGCATGAGTTGGATTAACTTCCCCCCAATTCATGCAGCATGTCTTGAAAAGCTTTCTTCATAGACTCCTTTTTGTTGAAGTTTCTGAATCAGCTTCCCCCCAAACCAACATCCCTATCTTGAGCAGATTCTGAAACATTGATGTAGCTTGAACAATCTTCTACTTGTCATCAAAGTGCACAGCAGAATTATGTAGAAGAAAAGCCACACCAAGTAGTACTACTTCTTGTCATTAGGTCTTAGTGAATATTTGTTCGGGGGTGCATGCGAGAAATCAGCAACTGTTCTTCTCATGTTTGCATAATACTTCACTAACCATACTAAACATTTTTAGGGCTAACAAACTTCCCCCTGGAAGTTGACATGGTAACATCAAAGTCAATTAAGTCCCGGATGTACGTGCCCCCAAGACAAAATGTTGTTCCTACAACAGAAAAGACAGATTCGTCACAACAAGGGTTAAAATTTCTCTTCAGTCCTTTACTTGAAGAATATTACAATCCAACACATGGTCAAGCTGAGGAAAACAACAATGATCAAGCACCGAATGCATCATTTCAAGAAGCTGAATTTATCAATCCTTTTTGTACTCGGGTATAAGAAATTGGTGAGTCTTCCTTATGCAACATTGATAATACCGATGTGCATTCATTTCAACCACAAAGTCATGATTACCGATGGACCAAAGATCATCCATTAGAACAAGTTCGTGGAAATCCAACCATGCCAGTTCAAACAAGACGACAGCTTGCCACAGATCCTGAAATGTGTATGTTCGCGCTCACGGTGAGTATTGTTGAACCGAAGAACATTAAGGAGGCAATGGCTGATTCTGCATGGATCGAAGCAATGCAGGATGAACTTCATCAGTTCGACAGACTAAAAGTCTGGGAACTAGTCGACAAACCATTTGGCAAGATGATTATAAAGCTAAAGTGGTTATGGAAGAACAAGAAGGATGAAGATCAGACTGTAATTCGCAACAAAGCACGACTTATAGCTAAAGGTTATGCTCAGGAAGAGGGTATTGATTTTGAAGAATCATTTGCTCCAGTTGCTCGCTTGGAAGCAGTTCGGATTTTCGTTGCCTACGCAGCACACAAGTCTTTTCCAATCTATCAGATGGACGTGAAAACGGCATTTCTTAATGGTCCACTGAAGGAGGAGGTTTATGTTGCTCAGCCAGAAGGGTTCGTTGATCCAGATCATCCAGAAAAAGTCTACCTTCTGAGGAAAGCTTTGTATGGATTAAAACAAGCTCCAAGAGCCTGGTATGATGAACTTTCCAACTTCCTGATGTCCAAAGGCTTTACTAAAGGTACAATTGACCCAACTCTATTCAAGATAAAATACGGGGATGATATTCTTCTGGTGCAGATTTACGTTGATGACATAATTTTTGGGTCTACAAACCCTAAATATTCAAAAAGATTTGAAAAGTTAATGCACAGTAGATTTGAAATGTCCTTAATGGGGGAGATGAAGTTCTTTTTAGGACTACAGATCCACCAGTCCCCAAAAGGTATTTTTATCAATCAGGCCAAGTATGCTTTAGAAATTCTGAAAAAGCATAATATGGACAATTGTCACTCCATTGGTACACCATTGGCTACAAAACCCAAACTAGATGTAGATTTGAGTGGAGAACCCGTAGACCAATCTGATTATCATAGTAAAATCGGGTCACTCATGTACTTGACATCTAGTAGACCAGACTTAGTGCAAGCAGTATGCTATTGTGCACGTTATCAAGCACGACCAACTCAAAAGCACCTCAAGGAGGTTAAAAGAATCTTTAAATACCTAAAGGGTACCATTAACATAGGGACCTCTGGTATCCAAAGGATTCTGGCTTGAACTAACAGCATTTTCAGACGCTGATCATGCCGGATGCATTGATACTCGGAAAAGAACTTCTGGAGGGGATACGGTCCTTGGTGATAAGCTAGTAAGTTGGATGTCAAAGAAACAGAATGCATTGCAATGTTTTCAGCAGAGGCAGAGTACGTGGGTTATCTGCAAGTTGTGATCAAGTACTGTGGCATGAGGACAACAACTTTAAGGATTTATGGCTTCAACTACAACAAAATACCGTTGTATTGCGACTCTCAGTCAGCCATAGCAATATCATGCAACCCCGTACAACATTCGCGAACAAAGCACATCCATACTCGGTATCATTTCATAAAGGAACAGGTTGAAAATGGTATAATTGAATTATATTTTGTCAGAACTGAATACCAATTAGCTGACATGTTTACGAAAGCCCTTCCTGAGGATCGGTTTAAGTATCTTGTCTGTGGATTGGTATTGACGAAGTTTGACTCCAGCTGATCTGGAGTTGGTCAAATGAGACTGCTTGATATCATCATTCAAATCATCATCATGTAATATTTTGAGAATAAGCAAAATACAAAATTATAAAAACTTCAAAAAAGAAATACAAAATTAGAAAAACAGAAAATTTCCTAAAAAATTTCTTCTCGACATGTCTCTTGAATCGATATACATTACGGGCTTAGAAATGCTCGATGAAACATTGCACGGGGTGTAAATGAAGTCGAGCGAGGAGTTTGCAATAGTTTCAAAACATGTCATTTCTATTTTCTAGATGGCTTATGTGCAAATGTCAAGTTCATAACCGGACTTCAAATAAAGGAAGGTTTATAACTTATCCTCCCAACGAGAAAATTAAAAGTTTCTCGGTCTAGAGATGTTCTTAAAAGACCATTCTATGTTTTTAGCTCAGAAAAAGGGAAAGTGTACGTTCATTGCAACTTCCCTTACCGTTAGAAGAGAAGTCCTTCTACATAAGGTTTTTCAAAAAATAATAAAAAAAGTTTGGGGGGAAAAACATTTTTTTTTAAATTTTCAAGAAATTTCTCGATGAAATTTCATCAAATCTTTCAAATTGTGTGTCAAACACTCCAACCCTCACTATGTTTTCTAAGAAACCCACGAATTTGAGCTTATTTAACCACAATAATCAGTAGATAAACAACACGGATTCCCCCTATGCTCTGGTGCCAATCGTTAACATTAGATTCACCCTTAGAAACAACGGATCCGGTGTTATGGTATAATGAAAGAGATATATATTCATTATTAGAGAGAAAAGGAAAAAAATGAGATGGGAAGAGTGTGTGTGTTGTTGAGAGAAAAGAGAGAAAAACACACACATGTACTTTTACAAAAGTGAGCTTTACCCCTCCATGGAAGTATGGAGGGGGTATTTATAGTCCTAGTGACACTTAAATATTGTAACTAGTCATTATTAGTCCCTACTTGTCACGCTTTCAAAATGGTGTCTGCTAAAAATAACACTTCAGGCCCCGTTCCTCAATGTTCAAATGACGTCTGTTCACATTAGTTCAGGCCTCGTTCTTCATCAAATGACTTCTGATCATAACCGTTCAGAACTCGAACTTCTCGTTCATAGCAATGAACCGTCAAGTTTAAAGCTGGTTCCAAAAGTTGTTCCTCTAGCAGTCAAGACAGCTACATCACGATAAGAGTTGGAATTACTATTCCACCATCATATAGCAATGCTGAGGACAACATGTAAATATTATTGAAAAAAATTAGAAAAACAAAAAAAATTTCTAAAAATAATCTTCTCGACATGTCTCTTGGAATCGATAACATTTACGTGCTTAGAAATGTCGATTAACATTGACACGGGTGTGTAAATGAAGTTCGAGCGAGAGTTGCAAATAGTTTCAAAACATGTCATTTCTAATTTTCTAAATGGCTTATGTGCAAATATCAGTACATAACCCGGACTTCAAATAAAAGAAGGTTTATAACTTATCCTCACAACGAGAAAATTAACGTTTCTCGGTCTTGAGCTGTTCTTACAAGACATTCAATGTTTTTAGCTCAAGAAAAAGGAAAGTGTACGTTTTAGTGCGCTTACCCTTACCGTTAGAAGAGAAGTCCTCTAACATCTGGTTTTTTAAAAAGTTGAACACAATTTTTCAAGAATTTCTCGATGACAATTCATAATCTTTCAAAATTATGTGTTCAACACTCCATCCCTCACAATGTTTTCAAAAGATAACAATTTCTCAATTGGTCCTATTTTTGGTCCAGTAAATGAATTGACGGTTGATGAATATTGATAAAATATTAAAACTCCCGATGTGTTACAAAAATGCTTTTACAAGTAATACGTCGATTGATTTTCAAATCAATTTTCTCGTTTATCACTAACGTAAACCTGCAGGTCAAACGGTGGTGATGACAACCTCAATCCCATTCAAATGCTCAATCTACAAAGACAAACTATCTAGAAAGCTTAAGATTTAAAGATAAAGACTTCCGCTAACTCTGATTTAAAGCTTTCAAGATAATGCAAAAGTATGAGCATGTTGGTCAAAGACATAAGATCGCAAGATGGCATAGACGACAAAGACAATGACAAAGGCTCAAAGTCTAGATCGCAAAGCATGAAGGAACAAACCTACAACAAAGAACAAAGAAAAAGACCAAGACCACATGAGCTTAAACGACAAAATCAATCTCATTTATCTCATGAAGGAGTGTCATCAATGAACTCACTTAGGGGTAAGATTGTTAGCCCTAAAATATAGTGACTTATCTGGAATTACATTTATCATTTATAGTCGTGTCGGGTTAGTTTAGCTAGTAAAGCTCGGGACTATAAATACCCCCTCCATACTTCCATAGAGGGGTGAAGCTCACTTTTGTAAAGGTGAAGTGTGTGTGTTTTCTCTCTACCACACACACTACTTCCCATCTTATCTCATTTCCCTTTTCTCTATATAATGAATAAAATCCTCTTTTATTTTACCAAGCCTCCGGATCCGTGTTCTTAAGGGTGAATCTATTCTAACACTTAGCTCTTCACACGCTCCTTTCAATCTTGGCCTTCAATCATTACTAATCATTGGAAGTCTATTGTGGTCCGTTGGATCATTCTTTAGCTCACACGGATTGCTAGTGTGGCAATCCGTGATGTGACATGCTGTGCTACTTTAGTGAGTAGTGTAAAAATCCCATTTCCTTATGCTTTCTGCACTTATCCACGTGGCACTTCTTGTGGGTTTTGGCCAATGAGAATTATAGATGATGTAGAACTTTGCCAACGTGTCCCTTAACCCTTGAATTACCCATCCACACTGTCAATTTAACTTTGCCCCTTGATTTGAGCTTGAGGTAAAACGGGGAAGATGATGAACAGTTAAAACTGTTTTTCCCGCGTTTTACCTCTTATAAAAGTGTGAGTGTTTGACTTTTAATAAACCCGGGTAAAATTTGTTTGACCTTGGGCTTATAAAGGGGTTTTGGGCCGAGTGTTGGTTATAAAAAGGGATGGGCCATGGTGTTGGTTTATATAAGAGTTTAACGGGTGTTAACTCTTATAAACAAGAGTTAACACCGTTAGTGTTTAGGGACTCTTTTTGCAATTTGGTTAACTTTGAGGGACTGAATTAGAATTTTTGGGTTTTGTCTTTTTGTGTGTTGACTTTGGTTGACTAAGGGTTGACTTTTGTTTACCTTTGATAGCATTCTCCCGGTTTTTTGTGTGCTCTTCCGTTCCCGTGTCCGTGTTTGTCCGGTTTTGACCGTTTTCTTGAGATTTTTGCAATATCAGTACCTACACAATCACAAAGACAAAACAAGCACTATACAAGCATTTAAAGCATAATCTTGTCTTTTTAAGGCCATTTTTGTCATAAAACGGATATGTATTTTCACACATATAAAAATTCCCCAAACTAAGCGATTGCGTGTCCTCACGCAATATTATATGCTCAATAACCAAATACCTCAAAACTTCCCCAAACTAAATCTTTGAAAAGTAGCAAAGATTTTTGTGGAGAGAGATTAAGACATCACAAGTTATAAAACCCCCCATTTTCCCATTTTTCTAAAACTTTTTCATTTTTTTTTTATATGAGATTATTTTGACTTTCATTATTTCCATAACTGTTAGGGATCATAGAACAAGATGCATTTCGATCCGAGAATGCCCCGAAAAGTATAAATTCATCGTCCCCGATTTTTTCACTTAATCAAACCAAGCTTAAAACAAAATCACAGCTAAATATTAGTAAAGATGCTAACATTACTCATATTTGCAACTTGTGGACTTTTCACTCCTGACAATTAAAATATCATAAAGTGATTGTGGGCATCTGAATTTCAACCATGGATCAACTTTTTGCAACATACTATGCTTTACGTTCCACCATAGAATAATGAGTTTAAAAGGCGAGATCATCCCATGTAGCGACTTTCGTCTCGGCACCTTCCCAACATTGCGCGGCAAGTGACCAATGCTTTACACCCCACAGAGACTAGTATCGGGACTCACGGACCTTAGTGTTACAAAAAACTCTCAGTGTTATCCCGAATATTATAGCTATAAATAAGAATAGTCAAAGTGCAAAAGCATATTTGAATTTAACAAAAAGAAATCTATTTATTAATTCACACTTAAAATTAAACATTTATGCAATTGTAACCCTCGACCTTTTAGAAGGCTGCAACATCAGTTGTGAGCCGGCAAGATGCAGCAAACTTTTATCAGTCTCGGATTTTTATTCTTACTATGGGCTTTTTTTAGAAGACTACCACATCAGTTGTGAGCCGGCAAGAGGTAGTAAACTTTTATCAGCCCACAACTTTTATTATTATATTTTTTTATCATTTCATTCATCATAATTTTTTTTATATATTTTTTTATTTAAAGAAGACTTCTTTTTGAAAAATTCAAGTATAAATTTGAACTTAGACTAAAATTTTTGCTAAATATTACATAAAAATTGTTGATTAGAGATTAATTCTCTAAAAACATCACGTTATTAACCGGTTAAAGCTTATGAGAGAAAAGGCAACAAGTAACATACATGAGCTCTTACGATATCCAAAAAATCTTGTTTAGCATCCTACTCATACTTAGACTCTATCAATTTTCTTCTTCTCAAAAATCGCGAACGGCTTAGGCCTAAAAGTTAAGGAACAAGCTAGAGCTCAACACGCACGATCAGGTCAAGATTTACTCTTATTCTTACCCAGCAAGAAAGTCAAAATTATGATAAAAACATTATTTTAATTTTTGAAACATTTTAAAAATTCATAATTTTTGAAAATTTTGAGGTAAAACGAGGTACGTGAAACAACGGGAAAAAAAGTAGGTAAGATCATATCGAATATAAACTACCCCATATATAATCAAACATTGTCCTCAATGTTTTCCTTAGGCCTAAAAACTTAAAAACTCCTATATTATAACTCAAAAAGGTCGAATGCAAATCTCAAACATGAATAAAGTATCACAAATATCTTAAGTCCGTTTATTAGGTGATGCTTCAAGATAAATGATAGTCGTAATAATATTTAGGATAATCGGATTTTTCTCCAAACTAATGGGCAAGCAAAGTGCTAGGAAGGGGCTCGAGTGGACAGGGACAAAACACCGAACACAGGTCTATTCAGAAAATTATGGGTAATCCTGCAAACATTCACAAGTATCAACAAACACAAGGAACGATAGAGTACAAGCCTCCTCATAATACATTAGAAGCTAGAAAGAAAATAGAAAATGGATAAGCATGGGGTGCCTCCCACGAAGCACTTTGTTTTTGGTAACCGAGTCACATAGCTTGACTCGATCCCTGAATTTATTCGTCCTTAGGGAAAGTTTGGAAGAGAAAATCTCTATCGGGCTCTCAATAATGTTTGAATAAACATTAAAGCACATGAAAGTTACATCCCGATGAGATGCCACTGGCTCTAAGTGGAGATACCGGGGTCATAAATGGTGTCCTCATTTTTGGTGGAGGAAAGTAAGGGAGAAACCTCAGGATAGGTAAGAAACGGGAGAAAAGTCAAAGTCACAAATGTAAAGGAATCATTATCTTCAACATCAATCTCATCTCCCCCTGGGTTAAAACATTCATCTTTATTAAGCTCATCAAATATGTTTTATCACGGGTGCATCGGTCTCAATAATTAAGCTAATCTCAACATCTGGTGGTTCTGAAGGAGGACGAGGAAATGACGGATCAAGATCAAAGTGGAATGATTCAAACTCAGGAAGCTCCAAAAGAGGGTTATTATCAGAAATAACAATGCTAGTCAATCCATCCTGATAGGGCTCAACCTCAAAAAGAAACGAATCATACTCGGGAAGAGAATTATTAGCATTAGTAGTGGAACTGCCACTTCTCGTCTCTCCCGTATGATCGCTAAAAGTCTCGAATTTGGGTAAAGAATTATCCAAATGAGAAAGATAAGTATCGGAGTCTCAAAGAACGAATCACTATCCACGACGGGAATAGGAAATGAAGAGGGAGACTTTAACACATGATCAGGAGTGGGATTGTTTTTCAAAGATTCGATAATAGTAATAAGACGATGGACATTTAATAATTTCTCACGAATAATAACGTATTGGATTTGAACATATCCTTCTAAGTTCAAACTCTTTCTTCTTCTTGATCTGCATTCTCATTCCTCTGAAAACTATAGTACTCTAAATTGAGAAGGCGATGCTTAAACGTACTCGATGTTTCATTAAGAATCGTCATCACTTGAAATATCATGATCATAACAATCAACTTCTTCTTCATCAAATTCGTCTTCATCCATTCCCGGTGGAATAGGAGCGAATTCACCGGTGAACTCTTCGGAAAGAAAATCGATCTTAGGAGACGTGATCGGAATATCTTGACTAAGCAAAGATTCAGCATCAGAATGATCATTATCACAAATATCGTCGGAGACACCCTTGGATCCACTTGGGATTTGGACGAGGTCCTCAACACTAGATTTATCCTTTTCAGGAATAGTGCTAAGTTCCTTTTCCCCCATGATTAGAGGGTCTTCGGGCTCTTCGGATGGTTCATCGGGTGTGATCACTTTAGGCCTTCTCCATATAACAGTATACTCATCATCGTCATCATCGAAGTAGAAAAGCGGACGATTCCAGCTTGGACAATTAATATATTCTGAAAACTCTTCACTGATATTTCGCACATCTTCAAGGAGTTTACTCATCAATTCTTGAATATCCTCTTGTCGATATTGCTTGTCCATCAAAGCATCTTTAATTTTGCCAAAACTTTCCCAAGCTATCAATATAACCTTTGGTGTTAATCCAATACAAACGGGCACATCACACGTATCTTCGGAAATACCCTCGAACTCACTTGGGATTGGGACAAGGTTCTCAACACTAGACTTTATTAATTCATCCGATTCCGTTGCTAGAATAGTGTCAAGATGCTCATTCTCCATTATGAGAGAGTCAACGGGCTCCTTGGTTGATAAAACGGGTGTAATTGCAATGGCAAAGTCTTCGTCATCATCATAGCGAATGGGAATCTTCCAATATCGATCTTTAGCCGCTTGCTCTTCCGCAATTTGCTTTTCTTCTTCTTTCTTTTGCATAATTTGACCAATCATAGCACATATGGATGTCATTTGCTCCATCAACTTGTTTTAAGAATTGAGAAACTCATTTTGAGCATTTAAGATTGGATGATTGACGATATATTGCGGTGGTTGAGTTTGGTCAAAGCCGAAAGAATTAGAATCATAACAAGAATTTTGCTCATGATAATAGTCTTCATTCATCGGTTGACATTAAAAAGTCTCGTGAGGATTCCCACAATCTTCATAACAAGGATATTGTTGTGGAAAACTTGGTAAAGTTTGTGGAAAATAATCAAAGTTTTGATTGAAACACGGGTCCTGATTGTAGATAAACGGGACTTGAGGTGGACAATCGTAACCGTAATGAGAATCGTTCCCACATAACTCACAAGAGTATGGTACGTATTGGGGTTGTGGAGGTGGGTTGAAAACGTTAGGAGAATCATCGGCAAAATTAGGTTTGGAATCATAAGTGAATGAATTCTCATCTCTAGAATTGCATGTCGGATGAACACTTGGCAAAGTCTGTGGGAGCTCATTAATGGTTTGATTACATTGTTCTGGATTAGAGATAATCGAAGCTTTTGGTGGACTATTATAACCAATATGAGCACCGTTCCCACAAGGCTTGCAAGTACATCGTTGACAAAAAATTCCATCTAACAAATCACCACACTTGTAACAACAATTGTGGTTACTTTGTAGAGGATTTTGCGTAGAATTTACACCGGGGTCTTGATTGAAGACGAATGGCTCTTGAGGTGAACTAACAACGTTAGTGTTCTCATCAGAAGTGTTTAGAATTTCGTTTTCATCATGAATTGTATACCAACCTTCATTCAAACACTTTCGCACAAAAGCAAAAGACCGACAATATAAACCATCAACTGGGTTTCCACAAGTTGTACAATTCTGAGGGGGTTTAGGAACAATAATCTTGTCTTCAAGTCATCCTTTTGAACAACAAAAGTCTGCAGTGTACAAAGCTCCACAAGTCATGCATTCTTTAATCGAGAAGAGGGGGTTCAAACGATGATCGAGTGACGCCATAAGAATTAAACAAATTAGAGGGTTAATGAAAAGAATTAAATGGATAAGAAGAAAAAGAAGATTATTTTTGGTTTTTCAAACAACATATTTTATTAAAGGATAAAACGAGATCGAATAACTTAAACCTAATAATCAACAAGCTTCACGGTAGCTCTCTAAAAATTTTACTCTTTAGAGGTGAGCCGTATATCGCAAGTGACACAAAAGGCAAGTTTTTAAATCTTTTATTCGAGTTGGGAACTTATTATGGATAATACCTCAATTGAAGGTATTATTTGTTAGTGTTCTTTTACCAACTTTGTTTATTTTTTTTATTATGGACAAATTTTTTATATTTTTGATTATTTTTTTTATATGATAATTAAAGAAAAGAAAAATATTTTTTTTTACTTTTTAATTTTGTAATTTTTTTATTTTTTTTTATTTTTTTTAACAAAAACAAAACTTTCAAAAACGAAAGGATCTTCAAATAACGATCAACAAACTTCAAACGAGAGAATCTTAATCACAAATCCCCGGCAACGGCGCCAAAAATTGATTCGCTAGAATCTATATATACGTAATAATAAAATATATAATATGATGGAAAATTATCAATTTACCCTTAAGGACAAAGGTAAAAAGGAAAAATCTTCACAAATATATATAATATAATACGTATATAAACCGGGAAGTATGATTCCCGGGTCGTTATCCCCCAACGATTTGTGAAATTGAAACCAAGTTTGATGTTCGGACAATGATTTGAATTGAAGATAAAGATTGATTTGATTATCTACTTTTAAAAATTAAAATAAACAAATTATAACAATTAAGTACGGAGACAAATAACGGGAAACCAAATTTTAACTAAAAACGCAAAACGAGACCCCTAAACGGAGGTCAAAAACACTAAATTTCTAAAAATAAACCTAACTTAAATTTTTATTTTTAAATGGACTCTATTTGACTAAAAAGTAAGTTTAAAGAAAACTAAAACAAAAACGGAGTTGAAATGAGCCTTAAAACTCGAAAAACTAGAACGGGAACGAATCCCGTTCTTTAAAAATCGAATTTTTGCAAAATAGACCCTACGGAAGAAAAAGTAATTTTCCTATAAACTTTATGATAAAATAAAATTTTCTAAAAAAGATTTATATTTTTTTGATTATTTTTCTATTTTTTATTATTTTTAAAAATTTTAATGAAAATAAATGTTTAAAAATACTAAACTATCTATAAAAATTCTAGAAAAAATACAGAAAATAGCTTATACTAATTAGAACCTAGGAAAAATAAGCTTAAGGTCACGGCTTATCGAATAAGCCACTGAATAAGCTAAAACAACTTATAGACCTTATAAGAGCAAAACGTGTATAAAGATTTAATAATGCAAGGTTATAACGAAAAAGACCCAAGGGCGCAGTGGTAGTGAGTGGTGTGTGTTATAGAGGGTTGAGGGTGTTGAGGTCGGAGGTTCGAGTCTTGCTCACCCCCAACTTCCACTTTCCCCCTTTTTTTCAAAAAACTTATAAAAGCAAAGTTGTTAATAAGCTAAAAATAAGCATTTTTAATAAAAAAAACTTTTTATGAAAAGCCCTAAATAAGCTGTTTAACAGCTTATAAAATGGCAGAAACACTTAACTTTAATTTTTGGGTTTTTCAAAATTCAAAATCTCATAATAAGCTAAAAATAAACCAATTAAGCTACTATTAACTTCAGACTAAACTAATAAGCTAATAAGATTTATATAAACACAAAAACAGATAAGCTAAAAGCTAGAAATCAAAATAAGCTTTTAAGAAAACATGAAAACAAACAGACCCTTAAGCTCACTTTGAGCTTAAAGTTAAGCTCTCAAATAGCTCTTCAGAAGATGAGACTTAGCTTTTTGGAAAGCTTAGATCAAAAACTCTTTGAAAATACCTTTAGAAAGGATTTTGAACATTGAGAGCTAATAAAAAAACTCAACAATACAGACAAATCGGACAGCTTATGTTGTCTTTGTATTTTTAGATGAAAAGAAAAAATAACTGATTTTGAAAGCTAAAACAGATGATGAATTAAGCTATATTTTGAAAACTTACTTAAAACAGATGAACTATTAATCCTAATCTACTTGTATGCTGAAAATTAAAGTCTAATAACTAGAATTACTCTATGAAATTTAAACTAGAAAATGACAGTTTGACTATATTAACTGCTGATGCAGTTGACACAATCTTATTCAAAACACTTCTTCAATTGCAGACCTATTGAACCAATTTTAACACTCATAAAATACTAACCTAAGAATAATTCAAGCAATGACTAATCATAGAAATGATTTACACTAGAAATGCAAAAGAGACTTAACAGATTTGGACTTATATTATTCTAACTAATGAAAACTCAATTGACTCTAACCTAGATTATAAAATTAGCTTAAACAAACTTAAATGAGAAGTTAAAAACAAATTCCTAAGACCAAATGGCCTCTAACAGTACTAACCTATGGTTAGTACTGCTATGCCAAACACCCCTTTAAAATCCATAAACCTTATTTTAGCTTGCAATTTTGAAATCTAATGAATAATTTTCAAAGACCAGATATCAAACAAACTTTAACAGACCTAATGAGCTTATTTCAACAATCTCTTAAGCCAGAATTTAAGATCTAAAGCCTATGCTAATATTTTTTAGTTTTTTTTATGACAGTTTATATAAAATAGATTAAAACTAAGATTTAAACTATGAAAATGTAAACTAAAAGCATATAGCAAACATATTAAGCATATCTAAGCTAACACTAACAAGAATAAGCAAGCAATAGGCAAAATAAGCAATTATTAAGCTAGAATATTAAGACAGAAAAGCTAAATGAAAACTTACTATAGCCTTAGCTAAACAAAGGCAATGAGGGCTTAATTGAGCTGTCTACAAGCTCTGGCTTATTGAAAATAAGCCAGTAAAGTCCTCATGAGCTCATCCATGGTTAGCTCATCTTCCAAAATCTCAGATCCAATTTAAGCAAAGGTAACCAACTGATTTTAAAGGTTTGAGTAAATTAGATGGCTTATAAGAGCTCAATTTGAGCTTAGAGACTCAAAGAGCTTAATAGGAGCTTATGTGAGTAGCTTATGAAACAGTTTGACAGAATCATTTGAGATTTATAAAAGCTTATAGGTAAAAACAGATTGATGATCAATTAAACTAGGACTTTATTGATTAAAACTGATTACAATACTTTGAAAATGAAAATTACAAGAGCAAATTACATTGAAATGAAAATTTAGCTTAAAACTTCTAACTACTAAAAACGGGAAAAAGAAGATATCCAAGAGTGAGTGATGAGGTCTTATTTATAGCTGCCAGGAGAATCTTCTAGGCCCTTAGCTCTTCACACACTCCTTTCAATCTTGGCCTTCAATCATTACTAATCATTAGAAGTCTATTGTGGTCCGTTGGATCATTCTTTAGCTCACACGGATTGCCAGTGTGGCAATCCGTGATGTGACATGCTGTGCTACTTTTGTGAGTAGTGTAAAAAACCCTATTTCCTTATGCTTTCTTCACTTATCCACGTGGCACTTCTTGTGGGTTTTGGCCAATGATAATTAGAGATGATGTAGAACTTTGCCAACGTGTCCCTTAACCCTTGAATTACCCATCCACACTGTCAATTTAACTTTGCCCCTTGATTTGAGCTTGAGGTAAAACGGGGAAGATGATGAACAGTTAAAACTGTTTTTCCCGTGTTTTACCCCTTATAAAAGTGTGAGTGTTTGACTTTTAATAAACCCGGGTAAAATTTGTTTGACCTTGGGCTTATAAAGGGGTTTTAGGCTGGGTGTTGGTTATAAAAAGGGATGGGCCATGGTGTTGGTTTATATAAGAGTTTAACGGGTGTTAACTCTTATAAACAAGAGTTAACACCGTTAGGGTTTAGGGGACTCTTTTTGCAATTTAGTTAACTTTGAGGGACTGAATTGGAATTTTTGGGTTTTGTTGTTTTGTGTGTTGACTTTGGTTGACCAAGGGTTGACTTTTGTTGACCTTTGATAGCATTCTCCCAGTTTTTTGTGTGCTCTTCCGTTCCCATGTCTGTGTTTGTCTGGTTTTGACCGTTTTCTTGAGATTTTTGCAATATCCATACCTACACAATCACAAAGACAAAAACAAGCACTATGCAAGCATTTAAAGCACAATTTTGTCTTTTTAGGGCCATTTTTGTCATAAAACGTATATGTGTTTTCACACATATCAAATATCTAGCCGTTAAGGCAATCCTGAGAGTTTTTAATGTTCTGCTTTGACTTTATAGCAAGTCAAACATTTACTAACGTACATAGAAATATCCTTCTTCATTTTGGGCCACCAATATAAGTCTCGTAGATCATAATACATCTTTTCTGCTCCAGGATGTATAGAATACTTTGTAGTGTGGGATTCATTCATGATCAAAGTTCTCAAATTGCCATAAGCTGGCACCCAAATTCGTTCAACAAAATACAATCCGTTGTCTTCTTTCCTTTCAAGCTGCTTCTCAAATCCTCGCAACCTTTATCCCGGAGTATTGATGACCTTGGAAGCTTCGCTCTGAGCTTCCAGTATCTTAGCCTTAATGCTAGAGGAAATTTGCATGCTCAAAGCTTGAGCTCGTCTCGGTTTCATCCACTCCTTCCTGCTTAATGCATCAGCTACTACGTTCTCTTTACCTGGATGGTAGCGAATCTCTCAGTCATAATCTCTTAAAAATTCTATCCATCGTCTCATACGCATATTTAATTCTTTTTGATTGAAAATATGCTTAAGGATTTTATGATAAGTGTAGATAACACTCTTTGTTCCGTACAAGTAGTGTCTCCACATTTTGAGAGCAAATACCACTGCGCCTAACTCCAAATCATGAGTGGTGTAGTTCTTTTCATGGATTTTGAGCTGTTTGGATACGTATGCTATCACTTTGTTTCTCTACATCAAAATGCAACCAAAACCTTGATTCGACGCGTCACATTAAACACAAAATCATCTGCGCCTTCGAGAAGTGCCAGAATCGGGGCATCACACAACATGTCCTTTAATGTCAGAAAAGCAATCTCCTACTCATCACCCCACTCGAACTTCTTGTTTTTTCTGAGTCAATAGAATAAGAGGCTTTAAAATCTTCGAGAAGTTTGTGATAAATCGCCTATAATATCCCGCCAATCCTAAGAATGAACAGATCTGAGTTGGAGTCTTCGGGGGTTTCTAATTTTTTTCACTGCTTTAATTTTTGCTGGGATCCACATGTATACCTTCATTGTTCACTATATGTCTGAGAAAATGAACCTCTTATAGCCAGAATTTGTATTTCAAAAATCTCCCAAATAATTTCTCTTTTTCAAGTAACTTCAATATCAACCTTAGGTGAACTTCGTGCTCCCCTTTAGACTTTGAATAAATCAGGATGTTGTCAATGAAGACGATGATAAACTTGTCAAGATACAGCTTACATATGCGGTTCATAAAGTCCATGAATACCACATGAGCATTAGTCAAACCGAAAGGCATGACCGTTAACTCAAAATGTTTGTACCTCGTCCTAAATGCAGTTTTGGAATATCTTCTTCGCGTACTCTCAACTGATGGTAGCCAGATCGAAGATCTATTTTCAAAAAATATCGTGACCCTTGCAGTTGGTTGAACAGGTCATTGATCCTAGGAAGGGGGTAGCGGTTCTTGACAGTTAGCTTGTTCAGCTCTTGATAGTCTTTACACATACGGAACGAACCATCCTTCTTTTTTACGAACTACACCGGTGCTCCCCAAGGTGAAGAACTAGGTCGTATGAAACCTTTTTCTTGGAGCTCTTTAAGTTGGTTGGACAGTTCTTGCATTTCTGTAGGTGCCAAAAAATAAGGTGATTTTGCAACAGGCATAGCTCTAGGAATAAGATCTACGCAAAACTCCACTTCACGAGATGGGGGTAAACCCGATAAATCTTCTGGAAACACACCATGGAACTCACGTACAACAGGGATTTCTGTGAGTTTCGGCTCGTTCACTTTCATGGTCTTTAATTGTTTAAGGTTTCCTTCAGGACTTTCTCCATGAACTTCCAAAATATCTCCGTTAGATAACGTAATTTGGACAATTTTCTCATAGCAAACTATCTTAGCTCTAGGCCTTGACAACCAATCCATTCCTATGTTCACGACGAAACTACCATGTCCAAAAAGGAATCGAGTCGATGATGAACGTATGACATTCTAGTTCTAGCCCACATCCACGGACAATCTTGTTGGTTTCTATCTTTAGATCGTTAGCAATTTAAATTTTGCAATCGGGGTTTATAGCACTAGGTTTCGAGTTAATCAAGGGAAAGAAGTCGGTAGAAATAAAACAAAAATAGGCATCAGAATCAAATATTATGGTAGAAAATGATTGATGGATGAAAAAGTACTCGTCATGAAGTTTAGATCTTGCTGGGCTTCCTTAGAAGCAATGGAAAAACTTCTAACACGGGCCGGTTTCCATTGTTCTTCTAATTGCAGGAGCTAAACCCCGAATGTAGCGATCAATACGCTTGATTTCTAGAGTTATCATGTGCAACACTAGTCTAGCTAACTCATGGAATCGGGTTGTGTACTAGTCAACATCGACTCCAATTATAACATGATTCCAGAACTCTTCCTTCAATTCCTTGATTGCATTACCCGGACAGTATCTTTCCATCAACAACTTCTTTAGATCTTCCCAAGGTTGGGCTATAGCAATTTCCTGACCTTTTGTCTAAACTAGTGTGTTCCACCAAGTTAAGGTGCGACTTTGCAGCATACAAGTCGCGAATTTGACTTGGCTTTCTGCGAGACACTTACTAATGTAGAGCACACACTCCATTTCTTCCAACTATGATAGTAGGCCAACTGCTCTTTTAGTTCTAAAGAATTCCTTAGCACGACAAGACTTGAATGTCTTTTAACTGCAACCTTGTATGTTGCATACTTAGTTGTCCTTATCTCTCTTGCTTCAACTTAGGGTCATTAGCATTTTAGTAGAGCATACCTCTTTTAACTTATCATGAGTCAAATCGATTAACGGCTCAAATTTCCAATAAACAAAACTCGTATCTGCTCTAAGTTCGCTTGGTACGGATGTACCTTGATTGGTTTCCACGATTTGTTCCAGAGTTGCGCGTGTTTCTTCTCGAAGGTATGGTTTTAAACAAATTTTGTCCACTCATTTATTTGAGTAATTACCTTAACCAAAGTATAATTCGAGTAGCGTACATATATATGATGCAACTTTATATGTAACAAAATAACATTCATTCAAACAGAGATGCGACGAAAGTTTATATAGAGAAAAGAGATGAACGTTCTCACCTATGTAGTTTTAATTCTCCCATAATGGTTGTTATCCAAAAAGATACGTCTTTAAAAGTTTGTATTTCGTAGTAACCTCCAACAAAGTTAGGTTTTCAATGTAAATCATGATAAAAAGGTTTTGACTAAAAAAATATATTTCAAGTAACGCATAATAAAGAAATTTTATTTATTTATATTATTTTATTTTTAAAAAAATTATTTATTATTATTTTTTGACACAATAAGGATTTCTAAAACTTTAAGTCATAATAAAGTTTTTCAAAAATTTGAAGTCAAAGTAATCGAACACGATGATACCGATACAAAAGAATTTATTTTTTGATAATTTAAAACATTTTTTTCCAAGAATTTTTTAAATATATTTTTTGATAATTTAAAACATTTTTTTCCAAACGCTGGATGAATATTTATATTTAACACAAATTTGAAGTTTTACAGGTACTTATATACATAAGTTTGACGCCCAAAAGATTCTGTTTTTTTTTTGTAACCTTGCCAAATGATTTTTTTAGTGCATCACTTTTTATAAGAAGTGTTCTAAGGTATCTACGTTATTACATGTTTTGTTTACCAAAGGACTTGAATCATCTAAATATAGTACCATATCGAAACACAAACGTGCCAGGACGAAAATTGTTATAATATGTTACATAATTAACCATTATCAAATATAAAGTGCTCATTTCGTATCAATCTTTTAACATTAAAATGGAGTTTTCCTACGATAGGTCATTACAACCAAACAACTAGGGTGATAATATCATAAGCGAGGTATTTTAATAGAACTAATGAGTTAATACATCTATCGAACACCTTCAAGAATGAAATGTTTAAGTAACAGGTTTCCACGATAGAAACGATGTCAACCCACATAGTAGATGAGAAATAGTAGTTTGCAATACGCACGGTAGGGTAAGGACAAAACACCGTGCATTTCTGCTTTCAACCCTAGTCTCTCTATAGTCGCGTTGCATCTACGTCGTTTTAGTATCCACATCCAAACATCTAAGCCTCACCCATCCTCGAGTGAATTCTTCAAAGGTCTTAAGCCATGTAGCAACTTGAAGCATAATTTCACAACTCATCAAACAAGAACTGTCATGAAATCAAGGTAGAAGTTGGTAAAAGGCCCAATGTTTTTGAAAAATTGACTCAACTTTGGGATTGCTTAGAAACAAAGTCTTGAATCACTGAACACGGTGTTTGCGAACAAGCAAAGAATGCTTACATTAGAAGCCAAAATGGTTGGCTTAATATCATGGCGAAATAAAACGAAGACGTGACCAAAATATAGGTCGACATAGCTCTAATAGTGAAAGAACAAACGTCTCTACATGTTGTGCATACGTAGTTCACCTGCTGCTCGCCTCGAGCTCTGACTCAAAATCTATCGACGAGTCCTCCTCAAGGTCTTATGCAGGGTAAAGGTACGAAAAGTATTTAGGTGTACGTCGTGACTCACTCGCGAAATCATTAGCGTGCGAATACGATCCATGAGACATATTATGACTGTAACGGTGTCCTTAATAACAAGGTGCCTAGGGACAGTGTGACACTATAACGACAGTAACCGATGTGAAAGCAAACTCAAAACATAAATGGATTAATCAACATAAGCATGATGTACTAAAATCAAATAGTGGACATCTAAAAGCAGTCATGCATTGTACAGTGCGCATGATTCCTAGTATGCTTTTTAGTGACTAAAGTGGAAAGTCGGTTTTTAAACTTGTTTAAAATAATGACTATACCCGGTATTGCATGATACTTCCTGAATTAGACATAGTTGATCAAGTTATATCTAATTTAGGTCTAATGATGCAACCACTCGGACTAGTCGACTCGTTTCATGTTCGGTGTTTTTAGAAAAAGAAAATCGTTTTGGTTATAGTTCGGATTTTTATTTTTGAAAATAAAACTGACGTTCTCTATAACCTTAGGCTCTGATTACCAATTTGTCACACCCCACCAAGGCAGAAACGCAAGGTTTAACATATTAATAAACATCACACAAGATGATAGATAAAACACCATACATGATTTAGATAAAAGAAAATTATCTGAATTACAGCAATACCAAATGCAAGTTTAAAGAGTACAAAAGTCAACATAAGTTATTTTTCTTCCGAACATAGATCACCTAAAAGACAATAACTTGGAAGAAAGTAGACATCTTGAACAAGTCCAAGAGCAAGTACACTAAATTTCCACTTTAAGAATGTCACCTGAAAAGCATGATAAAAACGGTCAAGTATCAAAATAGTTAGTGAGCTCACAAGGTTATATACACAAAATATAGTTTTAGAAAAGAGTAGATGTCCGATAAAAGTTTGCCAACTCAATGGCAAGTCATCAAAAACAGTTGTCCAAACCAAAATCAATTTCCAAATAAGTTGATAGTCCAAAACAAATCAATGTATATGTATGCTATAGTGATTATGTGAGGCACTACTTAAACGTATTCAGCCTAACCATTCCAACATCCAATCAAGTTCTAGTTGTATAGTGTGGCACAAATACTTAGTAATATACACCCTTGCGCGGGGAGTGAGGAGGGGCTAGTCTCCTAATAGCGCTATCCATAAGTACTAACATCTCAATCCCGTTGAGAGGGAAAGTGAGTTAAAAGTTGTGGCGGGTTCCAAGCATACAACAACATACATATTAAGTTCAAGGTTCCAAGTTCAGCAAGTTTAAATCAGATTTCCATACATTCAAAAACAAGTTCAAGTTTAAATGTGCTCAAAAAATTAATTACTTAAAAGTAATTGCATAATAAACGACACATCATGCTTTCTACCCCAAACATTTAAAACCATGTAAAAAGGGGAATGTGAAAAACTCACAAAAGATAGGAGTATCGATCGAGAAAATCAACAAGAAAGGAGAATGATAACAACGATCTCAACCGCAACCTATAATAGTAGTGGTCCGCGTATAAAAAAATATAGCTATGCGAAAATGCATATTTTGCAATGATATAGAAAAGTATATATATATCTATATGTATAAAATCCTATGTCGAAGAATCCATGCACAAGACAAAATCTATAATTTCCTCACTTACGTTTTTATGAAATTTCACCGTTTTTCCTAGTCGCTTGACGATGCTTTAAAAAATACTAAACGACCACAACCAATGCTCATCTATCATTTCTAACCACTTATATGTATTGATAGGCTACTGAAAGTTTCCTAAAAATTATAGACAAGCTTAACCATTTTTCAAAAATACAACCAAGCAACATGTCCGAAACATGGTCTGCTAGAACCTTGCCAAAGTTTGGCATGAGCAGACCCCTTTAAACCTTCCTAAAAATCTGTAAAAATTCAGGAAAATCATACACACTATGAAGATGCTACTATGTGAATTTCGTCAAAAAATATTAAGTTTTGATCCGCCTGTACACTACATCTTTGGAATCTAAATTCTGGACCAGAATTGCAGTTTTGACAACACATTTTGTAAAGACCTTTTGACTAACTTATACTTACTAAAAATCTGCGAGGCCTTTTTCGTTGGTAAGTAGACTCGCCGAACTTAGTTTTAGAGTCAAGAAACGCTATAAAAGCTTTTAAAATGACCAAGTTATGGCTCACGCAAGTTGACCCAAAATTCTGCGTAAAATCGCCTAATGCAGAAATTGACATAACAAATTTCCAAACTTTTAACTAGCATAGAAAACTCGTTTTTAAGAGTTATCGGACACGCGAACTAGCGCCACAAAGCTACGGACATAACCTATCATAATTTTAGATCAAAACTCAATTTTTCATATCACAATTTTGCCGACAAGAGCCTAAACTTTCTGTTCTAAATAGGGGTTTTATAACGCCTTCAAATCGCTAATTTTTCGCATAATCAAAAATCCCAATATGCTCAAAATAATCTATCGATCATGCTAATCATCCTAAACTATCCTATATCTCAAAAACACAACGTGCATGAACTTAAATGGATTCTCGACATACAATATAATACATGCATTGACTCATCCTTTTTAGTATATATAAATATAAATATATAATATAAATACGTAATAAGGATAAGATCAATAATAAGAGAGATAAGTATTCCGTAAGGCTTTTAAAATATCACTTTTATCCAAAGCAAAACCCTAAAAAAACCTCCCGAGTTATTTCCCAACGAGGCGTGAATTGAGAATCGAGTTTACGTTCGTGATCGCGCGTTTGAATGGTTCAAAGATTTTTGGTTTGGATTCCTAATTCTACGATAATAATTCTAAAACAAGTAAAGGAAACCTAAAAACGAAAGCGAATAAGGCTAAAACACTAAAAACGAGAACGGGATTCTAAACCCGTTCTTTAAAAAATTGAATTTTACAAAATTAACCCTACAAACGCAAATTTAATTTTTCTAAGTCCTAAATGATAAAAGAAATTTTTTAAAAAAAGAATTATATTTTTTTGATTTTTATTTAATTTTTTATGAATTAAAAACAGTTTTGAAAAGAAAAATTAATTAAAAATACTAAACATAATGGGAAAAATCTAAAAAAAAAGGGAAAAGTACTTTGAAGAAAGCTGAATCTAGGAAAAGTAAAAGTGAGTTACCAGCTTATTTGAATAAGATGGTATTAAGCAGAAAAGGCTTATGGGCTTATTGGGCTAAAAACTATATAAAGAATAAATATTCCACCACATAACCAGATGGCCCTATCTGGTGCTATGGTTAGTGTGTGTTTGAGGTGAGACATGTGTGTGCTAAAAGGGAGGTCTAGGGGTCGAATCCTTGGGCCTTCCTTTTTGAAAAAACTTTTTTTTAATTTTTCTTTTTGCAAATTTGAAAAATAAGTAAAACTAACAAACTTTAAAAAAGTGAGTTTTAACAAAAACTTAAAAATAAGCTGAAATAAGCAAATTTAAAGTGACAGAATTTACTTTTTTACTCTAAGTCATAAAGGCTTAACTGTTAGGCATTTTTAGAACAATAAGCAAAGTGAAAAAGGAAATAAGCAAAAACAGATGGTCAACTTCACCTAATAAGCAAATTCAAACAAAAATAAGCAAGTGAAATAAGCAGAAAAGCTAAAAATGGCAAATAAGCAAAAGGGCAAAAACAGTCAATCACACAGCCTATAGGGACAACTTTTGGGCTTATTTTTAAGCCTTAAGATGGAACCTTATGGACTAACAGCTTATAGCAATGGAAAGCTTATTCTAAGGGCTACAATTTTCAGCAAGCAAAAAGGACTTTGAAACCAAACTAAGCTATGAAAAAGTTAAATGAAAAAGGCTGGTTCAGACAGTACATGCTGATTTTTGGTTTTCTTTAAAAACAACTAGGCTTATGCAGCCTATAAAATAAGCTAGAAAATAAACTTTAAAGACAAAGATAAGCTAAAACAGATGGACTTTGACAACTAATGAGCTTATGCTCGAAAATTTGGACTCTAAAAACAATTTTAAGTAAAATAATTTTGAAAATGAAAAAGGGCTTTTGACTTAGAAAATGAAATGACAGATTTTGACCAACACCAAAGTAAACTAAAAAGACTCTATGCTACTGCATTTTGACTCTAAAGAGAACACAAAAACAAGACTTAAAACCTGTTAAACAAATCTCAATCAAATAAGCTATGTAAAACTGATTTTGAACCCAACAGTTTTAAGAACCTTTTAGAAAAACTTAAAAACAATCTTAAAGACTTAAAAACTCTGAAAAACAGATTGAAAACAACTCAAGAAGGCTTGTTAAAGTTGACTAGGTGACCCAAAAGGTTTTTAGACCAATTTGACCCACTTTGGGTCTTATACCAAACACCCCTTAAAGTTTTTAACTTCTATTTTTAGGCTGATTTACACTGGTTTAAGCAAAGGTTTTTGAAAACAGATGATAGGTTATCAATATTAAGCAAAAATAATCAATAAGCACACAACAATAAGCACTAAAATTAGCAAATAAGTAAATAAGCAGTCAAAAGGCAAATAAGACAGTTTTGAAGTAAAACTTAAACAAAGGACATTTAAGCAATAAACAAAGACACATAAGCAATTGACAACAATAATAAGCAAGAATAAGCAGATTAAGACAGTAATAAGCTAATGAACAGTAAATAAGCTAAAATTCTGAAAAATGAGAAAAACTCACAAGTGTCCAAGCTTTTTGGCAAGACAATAAGCCCTCAAGCAGCTTATAAACCTTTCCTATAGCTTCCCAAGAAGCACTAACCCAAGGCCATCCAGAATTTACCTTGCTCCATGCTCTTTTGACAGATTTTGTGATTTTTTGGATTTTTAGACAAAAAAGTAAACAAACTTTTATATAAGCTTTTAATGACTCAAAAGCTTATATAAGAGCTTAATCAACAGTATTTAAATGACAATTTAAGTAAGTGACAATAATTAAAGAAAGCTTAAAATTTCATTAACTTAAGAAAAATTACAATGACTGAATTTAAATGACAGGTATTTAAATGACAAGTAATTAAAGGACCGTATTAAAATGGACAAATTTTGTTAATACAAGACTGGACTTAACAAAATTCAACAAAAAACTATAAGCTACAAGGGACCTATATTTATACTATAAGCTCTAAGGTCTTGAGCTCTTCTTGTGTGTTTCTTCACTGAGACAGAACAAGGGTGTGTTTGTTGTGTGATTAGAGTCCCCAAAGTAATCTCAGCCTTCAAATTTGCTTGGTCTCCAAGTCCATAAATCTTGACCCTTCATTCGTAGTTGTCCAAAGGTGTATTGTTTGATTGCAAGTATTGTCCTTTGTGGTGTAAAAGAGTTTTGGGACTTGGCAAGTTTAGTCCCTAAACGTGTATTGAGTTATTACACGTACAGTCCGTGTGGACTAACAGAGTTAACTGTTAAAGGGCTTGGGCTAAACGTTTGTTATAAGGGATTTTGAGCTTTTGTAACTGTTTGGGCTAAATTAGTGTAAAAAGGAATTTGGGCCTTTTAAACTTTTAAGGCTTAATGGTCTTTGTTATTAATACTTAATGGGCTGCCCCGGCCCATTAGATGGGTACGGGTGGGTCCATTAAGTATTTCTTCGGTTTCGGCTTTAACTTTGACTTTGACGGGTTGACTTTTTGGTTGACTTTGACGGGTCCACAGAGACTAGTATTGGGACCCACGGACCTTCGGTTTCAAAGACTCTTAGGTTTCTCGTTTATACATAAAATCACAACTTAAAACGAAATAGTCTTAGTTCAAAAGCATATTTAAATTTTTTTAAAAAGAGATTTCCCTATATTTATTAAATCACAATATTTCACACTTAACATTAATATAACCATGATACAATGTAAATCCTCGACCTTTTTGAAGGCCGCAACATCGGTTGTGAGCCGAAAAGATGCAGCAAACTTTTATCAGTCTCGGATAAATACTATGTGCCTTATTTAGAAGACTGCAACATCGGTTGTGAGCCGGCAAGATGCAGTAAACTTTTATCAGCCCACAATTTATTATTATTATTACAACATTTTTTTCATCATTTTTTTACTTTATATTACCATGATATAGATAAATTTTCGTTTTAGAAAATTTAATTATAAATTTTAACTAAAATTATTGATATCGACTATACTTTAAAAATTGTTGATTTAAGTTTAATTTTCAAAAATAGCACGTATTATTAGTCCGGTTAGAAAACACTTATAGAAAACCAAGAATTCCGTCAATCCCCCTCGACTAATACCTAGTCGAAAGGTAGCTAAGTGTTTCATCAAATGGAGGAAGTAAAGAATCAATAGCTTTGGAAAAGCCTCATTTTTTACCATTTTTCACAATACTACACTTATTCCCACACTTATTATTTGATCGTAGTTTTCTTTTTCTATTTCTCATTTTTTTTGTACTTTTCAATATAAGCAACCTAACTTACATTTTTGTACTTTTGTTATTTTAATAACTTTTAGGGACAAAGACACAATCACATAAACACTATCGAAATCCTAGAAATGCCCAAAAAGGATAAATTCATAGCGTTTTAGCCTGATTTATTCTCACGTATTCCAAACGAGCTTAAAAAATTGAACTCTCACATTAAATATAAGTAAGATGCTAACACTAAAGCATATTTATAACTTGGAACATTTTCACCTACACCTACAATTATTATATAATATTAGGGAGAATGTGCATTTTGAATTTCAAACTTATGGAAATAACGTTTTGCCAAAATTCTATGCTTCACGTATCCTAACCAACCGAGACTAACTGAGTTTGAAGCATGGATCAACGTTTTGCAAAATTCTATGCTTCACGTTCCACCCGAGAATAATGAGTTTGAAGGCGAGATCATCCCATGTAGCGGCTTTCATCTCGGCACGTCCCAACCTTGCGGCTAAGTGACCAGGCTTTTGACACCCTACCGAGACTAGTATCGGGACTCATAGACCTTTGGTTTCAAAAACTCTCAGGTTTCCCGTATATACATAGCTTATTTAGAAAAACTTAAAATAAAATAGTCTTAGTTCAAAAGCATATTTAAATTTAAGAAAAAGAGATTTTCCCTATATTTATTAAATCACATTTACTACACTTAATATAATTATTCATCCTTTAAACTAATGAAATCTTCGACCTTTTAGAAGCTGCAACATCGGTTGTGAGCCGGCAAGATGCAGCAAACTTTTATCAGTCTCGGATAATTACTATGTGCCTTATTTAGAAGACTGCAACATTGGTTGTGAGCCGGCAAGATGTAGTAAACTTTTATCAGCCCACAGTTTATTATTATTATTACCTTATATTTTTTATTTTATTTTTTTTACTTTATATTACCATGATATAGAGAAAATTTTGTTTTAGAAAATTTAAGTATAAATTTGAACTAAAATTATTGATATCGACTATACTTCAAAAATTGTTGATTTAAGTTTAATTTTCGAAAAGAGCACGTATTATTAGTCCTGTTAAAAGCTTATGGGAGAGAAAAACCACAAACTACACTTATGAGTTCTTAAGATTTCCAACTAATCCTTGTTTAGCATCCAACTCATACTTAACTCTATCATTTTTCGTCCTTCGCGAATTTCCCCGAAGGTTTAGTCTAAAAGTTAAGGAACAAGCTAGACTTCAACACGCTCGATCGAGTCAAAATTTATTCTTATTTTACACAGCAGGAAAGTCAAAATTGTGACAAAACACTTATTTTATTTTTGAAAATTTTAATTTTTTTCATTTTTATGGTATTTTGGTGGTAAAAACAGGATTACATGAAAACAACGACTGTAAGCACAATCAAATCGATAGACCCCCCCCCATACTAGAACTGAACATTGTCCTCAATGTTTTAAGAAGGATCTCTACTTAAATCCTAAGCCGTTTATTAAGTATGCTTAAAGATAAACGTTAGTCGATAAGATTTGGATATTGGATTCCCAAAATAAAGCTGAGGATTTGAAGCTCTAGTGAACGAAGGACAAAAACCGAGAGCACGAGAGGCTTCAAAAATCCAGGCAATCTTGGACATATAACATAAAACACAAAGCACAAAAATAGAAAAGGCGAGCCTCCTCACAACAACAAAACACTTATTCATTACTACATAACTTAGCATACTACTACTACGATTATACTAGGATAAGCATGGGTTGCCACCCACGAAGCTCTTGTTTTAGGTCACTTAGCTTGACCCGATCCCCCTATACTTAAGCTTGTCAAAGGGGATAGAAATGGAGACACGGAACATCCAAAACACGGATGTCCTCTCCATAAGAGCGAGGAAAAATCTCTGTCGGGCTTTTAAAATTTTTAATGACTTTGAAAGCTTTAGAGTCCCGATGAGATAATTTCGGGAGAAGAGAAGTATGAACTCCTTTAGAAGTGAGAATCCCGGGGTTGAAAACTTTTTCTTCATTTTCGGATGAAAACGAGAGTAGAGTTTCGGACCCGATAACTTCTTTGTGGAAAGGAAGTTCATAAAGAGGAGGATTAAAATCCTTAAGAATTAAAGAAGCATTAGATATCTTCTTTACATTCTTATCCGGTGTTGCACATTTGGTGACTTCAAAATGGTTCTCATGAATGAGTATACCAAGATTAAATACCTTGTCCTCGTTGTTGGTCGAAGACAAAGCATCAACCTCGGAAAAATCCTCATAGAAAACCAAGTCACACTCGGGAAAAGGAAGGAAATCACTTGATCCAGGAAGATCAAGTTCATCAATCAAGAGTTTAGACTCTTTGATTTTCTCTTCCTCAGAGTCAAATGGATCATCAAATGTATTATCATTAACGGTCTCAAGATCAAAAAGTTCATCATCATAATCATCCCATAATGGTGGGGATGAGTAATCAAGAGTATGTTCATCGGAGAACATCTCAGAAATGGTATCAACAAGATTGTCATCAGGAGAATTTTTATCAACCGAATCTTCGAGAATAGAATCCATTTCCTTAATAGGATCATGGTTAAGCAAATACTCTATTTATCAATGATCGGATTCGGCATTAAAGGGAAGGTAATCAATTCCTGGTGGAAATGCAAAATGAGCGAGTTCATCGGCTAACTCCTCAAGAGAATTAGTCGTAGTCTCATGACAATCGGGAGGACTAGGTTGAGAAGAGTGGTACTGCCACTAAAGGAATTATGAATGTGAGGGAGGAGGAGATAAAGGATTACTATTTCCCGATGGAAATGAATCACTTGCGAGATAAGCTTCGAATTCTTCCCAAATTAAATCACTTTCTTCGATGGAAGTAAATGTGGGGGAAGAAGACTTGGTCACGGGTTCCGAAATTAGAGTGGGGTTGCCACTCAATGGATTAATATGAGAAGTGAGAGAAGAAGTGGGATTGCCACTTGGATGATTGGTAATCTTTTCATTTGCAAATAAGTGTTCAAGATATTCTTTGTGAGAAATATTGTAGATATCAATCATGTTGATTGATTCTTTTTTAGGTGTATTAGAATATCTTGAAGTGTCATTTCTCATATTCAAGATCAATCTTTCATCACCGTCACGGAGAATCATTTCTTCTTCATGAACGTCAATCAAAGCACGAGCGGTCCATAAGAAAGGTCTTCCCAAGATGAGGGGGACACAAGGATCGCTTTCGTAATCAACGATGACAAAATCGGCAGGGAATATGAATCTTCCAACCGGAACAAAGACATCTCTTACAATTCCAACCGGAGTGCAAATCTCCCGGTTAGCAAGTTCAAGGGTCATTTGGGTGGAAATAAGCTCAGGTAAACCTAACTTTTTCCAAACCGAGAGTGGCATCAAGTTAATGCTAGCACCTAGATCGGCTAGGGCCTTGCACTTGAGCTCACTAAAACCACACAGAATGAGAAATTTTCCAGGGTCACCTAGTTTTTCGGGTAACTTCTTTAGGATAACCGCTGAGCAATTTTCATTGAGGGGTGTATTTGCTAGCTCTAAAAGTTTCTCCTTATTGGAAAGGAGACTTTTAAGCATCTTTTGGTATTTCGGGATTAGAACCAAAGCATCGACAAGAGAGATGTTGATGTGAAGTTGTTTGAACATTTGCCAAAATTTATGAATTTAGACTTCATCTTTCTCTTGCCGTTTTTCTTGGTTCATTCTTGAAGGATAAGGGATATGAGGATGACGAGGATCCCTTTGGTGAACCACATAATTTATTTGTAAAGGAGGTTTAGCTTTTTGGACAAGAGCAGTTGGGACCTTAATGGTAAACTCACCATGTTTTGGGTCCGTTAAAGTCTCCTCAACACGTTCATCCTCCTCCGGATTAACGAATTGAGAAGGCATAGGAACGGTAGGTCCATCAAGAACAAGACCACTTCGAGTGGTAATGGCTTTTAATTCACCTTTTGGGTTAACAACGGTGTTGCTAGGGAAAGATCTCGTTCCCGAGGAAGAAGCGGTATTCATCTGAAAGAAACTAGCCATCATGTTCTTAAGCTTGTTTGTTTGGTTAGACATTGAAGTTCGAATCGAATTTTGATTTCCATTCCTTAACTCATTTTTCACATTGTTAATTTGGTTTTGCATGGCTTTTATATTAGCCTTATTTGTTTTCTTAAATTTTTCCAACTCACTTAAAGGAACACTTTGGTTTTGTTGAATTGGAGCTTGATAAGTTGGATTTTGATTGAAATTGTTTCCTCGGTTATATCCTTGAGGTTGCGCAAACCGGTTTTTGAATTATTTTACAAGTTTGGTTGAGCAAAGACCAGGTGGATCTAGTTTGATTAGCCACACATGGGAGACGATAACCGGAATTATCTGATTTAGTTACTCGCGGATGTGAACTGTATCTTTGAATATTTATCCCAATATTCTCAGGAAAGTGTTCCATCGGTGGCTGTGACACTAATAATATGGTGAGCACCACCACAAGTAACACAAATTTCCTCAACGGATTTTACGAAAGCTGGAGGTGGGGTTGCTTGAAATTGTTTTAGAATAGCCGTCATGGTAGTAGTCACAGCACTCGTTTGCTGATTTATTGCATGAGTAAGTTTGGCTAAATCAGAGGAAAGAAGAAGAATTAACATCACTTTGATTTCCACTTGAGAATAATTCCGATATTTTTGTGAATTGCGGGACCTTTGATTTGTTTTTCGAATTCATCAACACATCTCGTAGATAGTACTTCTTCAAAAGATTACCACCGACGGGCGAATTCAAAGAATCTTGGTTACGGTTGGGGTTTAGGAATTGTTAGAATGGTATCAAGTTGGTGCAATTCGGTAAAACCGTTGATTGAGGGCATGCACAAGGATGATCTTTGAACGGTTCCTTGCCTCATGAAACGGATTCTCCCAAACGTTCTCCGTTTGTTCAAGTTGGAAATTTCATTTCGGAGATTTGTCATTCTTGAGGGAGGAAAGAATTCATTGATGAATTTGGAAACAAGATCTTCCTAAGTGAGAATAGAACTGAGGGGGGTTCTTTTCGAGCCAAGACGACGCTTGCCCCGCAAGAGAGATGGAAAAAAAAAAGTTATGCTTATCGCTGATTAGGCACTTCTTTTATTTTTATTGTGGAAGTTATTTTGTTAAACCAACGAATGTAATCATGAGGATTGTCTTTCTCAAGTCCGAAGAATTGGTCCGAAGTCATCATATTAATGAGACTATGCTTGAGCTTGAAATGCTCAGCAAGAATTGGTGGAACCACAATTGCCTCTGCATAACCCTCAGTGGGTGCATGGAGCAATTCTGCCATAGTACGTTGATCGACCATCGTATCTAAGGGAGATTATTCAAGAGAAAAATGTTGCTTTGAACGTCTACGGTTACAACGTTTCGGATTTAAAGTAGTTGGATTAGGAGAAGATTCACCAACTAGATTCAAAGAAGAGCGAGTACGCATGCACTAAATACAAGAACAACACAATATTTTTGGTAACCGGATGTTAAAAGTCCACGGTAGCTCTTTAAACTACACACAAGAGCGGAAGGAATTAGCACGCCGAAGCGATTTAAAAGCGTTCTTCTTTTTTGGGCGATGTTCCTTGGATCAAGCCCGCCTTATAGTTTGTAATTCAAAGGTGAGCCGATTATAACGATTAACAACACGATTTGTTTTGTTGGTTTTTCAATTTTTTTTGGTACTTTCAATACTTTAGGAAAAGTATTGTTGGTATTTTTTTAATTTTTTATAATAAGAAAATATTCACAAATGGAAAATGATAACTTCACGAGGAAGGGTCTTCAAAAATTAATCTTCAAACGAAACACGATAATCGTATCACTCCTCCCCGGCAACGACGCCAAAAACTGACTCGTCCTTTTTAGTATATATAAATATAATAAATATATAATATAAATACGTAATAAGGATAAGATCAATAATAAGAGAGATAAGTATTCCGTAAGGCTTTTAAAAGATTCGCTTTTATCCAAAGCAAAACCCTAAAAAAACCCTCCCGAGTCGTTTCCCAACGAGACGTGAATTGAGAATCTAGTTTACGTTCGTGATCGCGCGTTTGAATGGTTTAAAGATTTTTGGTTTGGATTCCTAATTCTACGATAATAATTCTAAAACAAGTAAAGGAAACCTAAAAACGAAAGCGAATAAGGCTAAAACACTAAAAACGAGAACGGGATTCTAATCCCGTTCTTTAAAAAATTGAATTTTACAAAATTAACCCTACAAACGCAAATTTAATTCCGTTCTTTAAAAAATTGAATTTTACAAAATTAACAAACGCAAGTTTAATTTTCTTAAGTCCAAAATGATAAAAGAATTTTTTTTTAAAAAGAATTATATTTTTTTGATTTTTATTTAATTTTTTATGAATTAAAAACAGTTTTGAAAAGAAAAATTAATTAAAAATACTAACCATAATGGGAAAAATCTAAAAAAATAGGGAAAAGTACTTTGAAGAAAGCTGAATCTAGTAAAAATAAAAGTGAGTTACTAGCTTATTTGAATAAGCTGATATTAAGCAGAAAAGGCTTATGGGCTTATTGGGCTAAAAATTGTATAAAGAATAAATAGTTCACCACATAACCAGATGGCCCTATCTGGTGCTGTGATTAGTGTGTGTTTGAGGTGAGACGTGTGTGTGCTAAAAGGGAGGTCTAGGGGTCGAATCCTTGGCCTTCCTTTTTGAAAAAACTTTTTTTTAATTTTTCTTTTTGCAAATTTGAAAAATAAGTAAAACTAACAAACTTTAAAAAAGTGAGTTTTAACAAAAACTTAAAAATAAGCTGAAATAAGCAAATTTAAAGCTAAATTAAAAGACTAAATGGCTAACTGTTAAGCAATTTCAAACACAATAAGCAATTACAAAGCACAAATAAGCTAAAACAGGTAATAAGCTATATCTAATAAGCATTAATGAACAAAAATAAGCTAACAAAATAAGCTAAATGAGCTTAAAATGACAGAATTTCCTAAAAAGCTATTTTAAACTAAATTTTAGACTAGAAATGCTAAAGAGCTCAAATAAGCTTTAACCTAAATAAAATAAGCTAAAATAAGCTAAAACTAACCTAATAAGCACTAGGAACAAAAAATAAGCTAGAAAATAGACAGTAGCTCAGGAAAAGGCTAATAAGCTATATGCTAAAAATGCAATCACACAGCCTAAGGGGGGACTTTTGGGCTTAATTTTAAGCCCTAAGATGGAACCTTATGGCTATACAGCTTATATGTCCTAAAAGCTTGTCCTAAGGGCTTCTAAAATCAGCAAAGAAAATAGAGTTTGAAACACAAACAAGCCATGACATTTGCTGATGAAATAGGCAGTTCAGACATAATGCAACTTTTTGGTTTTTCTAAAAAGACAGTTTGGCTTTTGCAGCCCTACAAATACCTTCCTTTTTGAAAAACCTTTTTTTTAATTTTTCTTTTTGCAAATTTGAAAAATAAGTAAAACTAACAAACTTTAAAAAGTGAATTTTAACAAAAACTTAAAAATAAGCTAGAAAATAACTTTAAAGATAAAGATAAGCTAAAACAGATAGACTTTGACAACTAATGAGCTTATGCTCGAAAATTTGGACTCTAAAACAATTTTAAGTAAAATAATTTTGAAAATGAAAAAGGGCTTTTGATATAGAAAACGAAATGACAGATTTTGACCAACACCAAAGTAAACTAAAAAGACTCTATGCTGCTGCATTTTGACTCTAAAGAGAACACAAAAACAAGACTTAAAACCTGTTAAACAAATCTCAATCAAATAAGCTATGTAAAACTGATTTTGAACCCAACAGTTTTAAGAACCTTTTAGAAAAACTTAAAAACAATCTTAAAGACTTAAAAACTCTAAAAACATATTGAAAACAATTCAAGAAGGCTTGTTAAAGTTGACTAGGTGAACCAAAAGGTTTTTAGACCAATTTGACCCACTTTGGGTCTTATACCAAGCACCCCTTAAAGTTTTTAACTTCTATTTTTAGGCTCATTTACACTGGTTTAAGCAAAGGTTTTTGAAAACAGATGATAGGT
Organism: Tanacetum coccineum; assembly: GCA_026074375.1. NCBI lineage: Eukaryota > Viridiplantae > Streptophyta > Magnoliopsida > Asterales > Asteraceae > Tanacetum > Tanacetum coccineum. The sequence continues at coordinate 10,810 of BQNB010020303.1, read as the reverse complement.
TATCAATATTAAGCAAAAGTAACCAATAAGCACACAACAATAAGCACTAAAATTAGCAAATAAATAAATAAGCAGTCAAAAGGCAAATAAGACAGTTTTGAAGTAAAACTTAAACAAAGGACATTTAAGCAATAAACAAAGACACATAAGCAATTAACAACAATAATAAGAAAGAATAAGCAGATTAAGACAGTAATAAGCTAATGAACAGTAAATAAGCTAAAATTCTAAAAAATGAGAAAAACTCACAAGTGTCCAAGCTTTTTGGCAAGACAATAAGCCCTCAAGCAGCTTATAAACCTTTCATATAGCTTCCCAAGAAGCACTAACCCAAGGCCATCTAGAATTTACCTTGCTTCATGCTCTTTTGACAGATTTTGTGATTTTTTGGATTTTTAGACAAAAAAGTAAACAAACTTTTATATAAGCTTTTAATGACTCAAAAGCTTATATAAGAGCTTAATCAATAGTATTTAAATGACAAGTAATTAAAGGACAGTATTAAAATGGACAAATTTTGTTAATACAAGACTGGACTTAACAAAATTCGACAAAGACTATGAACTACACTTGTCCTATATTTATACTAAAGGCTTCAAGTCTTCAAGTCTTCGTATGTTTCTAAATTGAGAGAGTTTAAGACTGTGTTTGTTGTGTGAGAGAGATCCCAAAATTGATCTAAGCCATTGAAATTTCTTGGTGCCCAATCCAAACGATCATAACCTTCAGTTTTTGTAATTTTCCTTCAACCAGTGGAAACAAAGGGGATTGCCAAGGTGGCACTTGCCCCCTGTGAGTGAGAGTGATGCTAAGGATAGTGATGGTTTTGTTGTAGGGAACAGTGGTCAAGGTGGGGGGAAAAGGATAATGAATAGTGTCTATGAGGTTTGGCAGGAAAGTTTGGTTTGGGTTTGACTAGGTTATAGTTTGTGGAAGTGACATAATTGGCCCCTCATTTTGTTTTGTCTTTTTACATGGAAGGTCTTTGTGGTGTGAAAGATATAAGGGATTTGTCAAGATCAGCCCCTGAGGTTGTATTGTGAGTTTGCAAATATAGTCCTTTTGGACTAACAATAGTTAAGTGTAAAAGGGTTTTGGGCTTAGTTTGGGCCGGTTTACTTTAAGCTTATACTTTGGGCTTAAATAAGACTTAAGTCTTATAAGTCTTGTACATAAATACTTTATGGGCTGACCCGGCCCATTAGATGGCAGGGTTGACTTTTTATTGGGGTTGACTTTTTGTTGACTTTGACTTTGTCAGGGTTGACTTTTTGTTGACTTTTACTTTGACTTTTTTTACTTTTGCTTTTCACGCTCTTCACATTTCGTGCTCGATTTTGTCCGTTTTGACTTGATTTTTCGTCCTTTTGTCGGATATCCGTTTCCTGCATAATATAAATGAAAACATACAAATATAATGTATTTTTGGTACTTTTTTGGTCATTTAAGTCTGGTTTTAATGGAAAATGGTATGTGTAATTAAGCACATACCATGCATAGATATATATAACCAAACAACAATCAAAATATAAAAAGAAGGACTTACAACTCAAATCAAATAGAAGGAAATTAATCAATATCAAATCCTTGTGGGTTTAGATACTCGGCCGAACACCACAAGGACCAAGGAAACCCCAAAATCTTGATTTGCTTCACCAAACTTGTTAAAAACACTTGTAATCAAACGTTTGATGCTTTAATTGTACCTAATTTGATAAAAACCTAAAACTCTAGAATCTAATAAAAATCAAGAATTTGTGTAACTTGATGCATGCTTGATTTTATTTGAGAAGGATGATGGGGTTTAGTGAAGGAGTGATTTGGGAGTGATTTGAAGTGATTTGTGATGGTTGATGATGGATTTTTGGGGGTTTCTGTGTGGGTTTCGTCGAACAGTAGAGGAGAGGAGGAAAGGGAACGTTTTTTGTCTGAATTATGATGAGTGTGTGTTTGGTTCGGTTATAAGAAGGAGAGGAAAAAGAATGAGCCAATTTTATTATCAATGGATATGGGCTTATGGTTTTTGAACTATATAAGAATTTTTTATAAAAGTGTGTTTGGTTTTGTGTGGGCTGCCAAAAACAAGAAAGAAAAAAAGAGGGCTTCGGCCTACTTTTGTTAAGTATTTAATATATCTTTTAGAACTCGAGCCCGCTTATTTAATTAATCGGATTATAATTTTATAAAAACAAGGTTTTTGACGCGGTTTCGGCCAAAACACGAATAAAAGTCAAAAAAAAGTATTAAAACAAAATAATTAAGCTCTCGAAGCTAAAATATGGAATTGTTGATTTCTCGATCGTTAAAACGAATAAATATCCGAAGCTCGACTAGCGAATGTTTAAAATGACGATTCTTACTAAATCGACTAAAAATAGTCAAATAAATTCTATAAAATTTAGAAAATAGAATTTAAGGCACAGAAATAAATAGCGACGCGAAACACGTGTTGCACAGAGACAAACGTTAAAAGCTAAAAGTAATGCGACCACATAAAAGTGACACCATAAATAATCAAGATAGTCAATTATCATACGTTTGCTTTCGGTTACTAACCTCATTATTGATGGATGTCACATTTGTATATGCCGTATCGACTACCTATGAAGACAGACTCGATAACAAGTTGAAAATTACATTTCGAGTTGTATCCTGGCAAGCACTTTTTTTATAGAAAAGTCTTTAAGTTAGACTTGTTTCCAGCTTCACTCCATCTCATGTATGCTCACGTGTCCAAGTGTGAGCATTTTTTCAATCTGCTCACCCCTTGTGTATTTGGATCCCAAATTCAAGACTCATTTGTAGAAACTTTTAAGCTTTTGATATGGGTGCGATATTCCATTTAGCTTGTCATGTGCACTTACCTTCGGCAATGGTCACATCTTGATACATTGTACATTAGTTAGGTGTTTAAACCTTGGATGTGATCACGCCATTTGATAAGTCACACTATCGTTACCATTGTAAATGGTGATCATTCCATTAAACCGCCTCGCTTTTACACATATTTCTCTACAAAACGGTTTTACAAATATAACATCACTCATTCCTTCATCAAGGTAAGCATCCATAATTTCTACAACTGAAAAATCAGTCACAACAGAAAAGTTTCCAACAAAAATAGGCACATTGATAAAAGCTCTAACAACATTTTTCCCTTTATATTGAATTTTATCTTTCATTATTAAATTATAGAACTTTTTTAGATATAACATTGATTGATAAAATTGGGATTAAGTTGGCATTTACATGTTCGAAACCTATCATGCATGAAAACTGCAAGTTATAAGCACAATCGATATAGATCTTCTTATCAAAGTCACAAAAACTAGGGAATTTATCAATCCCATTACTTATTTCATTATCATCATTCCTAGTTTTGACTATTTCCTCCATGGGTTTATTAATAACTTCAGCATCTTCAATCCTTGAACCCAAGTCTTCTACTTGATTTCTCCTAAGCTCTAATGGTTCATTAAGATCATTCAGTTCAATATAGTCTCCATAAATGTGGTCAAGTGATCTATTTAAAATTAAAGCTTCTCCTATTAGCCTAGCTTCTAAATCAAGTTTCATCCGTTCTCTTAGTCCTAATGCAAAAACTCTCTAAATTATGTTACTAGTAGGATTGTCACTTTTAAACACACTTTTGTCATCCTTGATTCTTAAAGTAATTTTCCTTTTAAACACATCAATTTTAGCATGAGCAGTAGACAAGAAAGGTCTTCCGAGGATCAAGGGGACTTTGATATCCTTGGACATATCCAGAACAATAAAGTCTATTAGGAAGACAAACTTATCAATGCCTACTAATACATTTTTTGCTATGCCCTTGGGACGTTTTATTATTCTATCAGCCAATTCAATTATCAACTTAGTAGGAGCTAATTCACCTAAACCTAGATTGGTAAAAGTTAAGTAAGGCATAACACTAACTCTAGCTTCTAAGTCTGCTAAGGCTTTTTTAAAACAAATATTATTAATATAACAAGGTGTAGTAAAACTCCATGGGTCTTTTTTCCTTTGGAGGTAGAGAATCTTCAAGATTAGCCGAGTCATGCATGTTTGTCGATGCTTTAATTTGGTACCCCATTCTCAGCTTTTCCATAAGTAGCTTCTTCAAGTTAGTAGCAGATTTTTCTCTATCTATCAATTCAACCAATACCATCTTCCCTTCATTACTATTATCAATCAATCGACTTGGAAAAGTAATTATCGATTGACTCGGCTTGAAAAACTGCATTTTGTTCTGTGGGCTTGATACGGCGTATCAGATGGGCTCGATGTGGTATACTGAGGGCGTATTAGCTTCAACAGTAGTCAAGATCGACTTAACATGATCTTTCGGGTTTATTTTGGTTAAGCCAGGAAGACTTCCATATCCCCTCTTTTGAAGTACTTTGTTCATTTTCCTGAGTTGAATTTTCAAAGCTTTGATCGAGGCTCCTTAATTCCTAATAGCAGCATCCGTTGAAGCTCGAATTTCCTTGATCAAATTAGAGTTTTCATCATATCTTTTTGTAGATTCAGCCATAAACTTGCTTAGTGATTCTTCCATTGTTTATCTCCGTTCTTAATATGAAGGATTTCCATTGTCTCTTTGGTAGAATCCCGGAGCAGTTGCTCTATATCTTCCTCCTTGAGGGAATGGTACATTAAATTGAGTGTAGTAAGCTTCTTCAAAATTTTTCCCTTATTATTTAAGTGGACAATCCTTAGTGTAGTGGGGTCCATTGCATGATTCGCATCCTACTTGAGCAACATACACTCTTTCATTCACTTTCTTAATTTCTCTTCCAAGGTTGTTTAGTAGAGCTTGAATAGCATCTAATCCATCAGACGTATCAGTACTTCTAGTCCTAGTAGACGTTACATTGTGCCATTTTTGAGAATGATCAGCCATATCTCAGATGGCTTTCTTAGCATCAACATCCTTCATAGATGGTATGGCACCTTTGGAATCAAGAATTTATCTAGTAGGTACATCCAATCCCTTGTAAAACAAGATCACTTCCTACATATCCATTAAGTAATATTAAGGGCATCTCAATAATAGTTTGTTAAAGCGTTCCCAAGCTTGGTAAAGAGTCTCGTCAGACTCTTGTTGAAAGTTATTAATTTCCTCCATCTTTTTAGCAGTTCGGGTAGGTGGGCAATATTTGCATAAAATTTTCTTTTTAAGAGTTTCCCAAGTATCAATTAAACTAGTTGGCTTATTCATTAACCATCGACTTGCAACTCTAGTAAGCGACATAGGAAAAACTTGAAGCATTAATTGATCTTGAGTCACATCAGGTATATGAAATAGGTCAACGATCTCTAGAACATTCGTAATGTGTTTGTTATCATATTCATTATCCGATCCACTAAAAGTATTATCACATAATTCCTTGAGAAATTGACCCTTCAACTCAAAGTGGGCCTTTTCATCAATCTTAGGCCTAGCAATACCCGATCCATAATCTTCTTGGGTCTTCATCATGTATTCCTCCATAGTTGGTTATGTCATTGTTTCTATAACTTCTTCTTCACTCTGATTCTCAAGATCAGAAAATAAATCAAATTTCGATGAACTCGAATAATCAAGACGTGTTGTCTTAAAAAGCTTCTTTGTTGAATGTAATACTTATTTCGGTTCTTTGAAAGGTGTAAAGAGCTTTTTGGTCGAACTCCTGGTCATGAACTAACTAAAACATAGGACAAACTATCAGTAGGATAGGCTCTGAAGAAAGAAAATACAGAAAACTATAAACGAGAATGAAAAATGAAAAATTCAATCTGTTGTTGTATCATATGATTGATACGCCGTATTTAATTGAGTAAATATGTCGTATTGATCTGTTGAACATAATATGATGTATTGGTTACGAAAGAGAGATACGCCATATTCAACTAGGTGAATATGCCGAATCGGTTATTCGACCATAACAATAATAGAAAATAAATAATGCTGGAAAAACTAAATAAATAAAATTATACATGCAAATTAATCTACTGAATTAAACAAATAAGATATAGAATTGTATAATAAATTACACCAAACTAAAATACTAATAAACAAGAATTAAACAACTCACTCCCTGGCAGCGGCGCCAAAAACTTGATGTGTTGTTGTGCGTAGGTAATATTTATTATCAAGTTTTACTATTTATATTTTACCGACTATACCTAAAAGCAACACTAACATGCAGTGTACTCGATCAGATGTAGGTTCGTTGGTAAGTAGGGTGTCGATCACTAAGAGCGAGTGTTAATAAGTCTACTAGTATTTTAGTTATCTAAGTTAGTCCTAATTTATTCTATGTTATACCTAAGTTAAACTTAAACTAACACAAAGAGGGGTTTTTAGCCTGAGAGACTGGCACGAGTTTTGGTTTATCTAGGCTGAGAATGGGGCGATTAACACACACAAGCTGATATTTAAAAGATAGAAAAGCGGTCAAGCCTAATGCAAGGAAAACATATTAACCACATTAATCTAATAAAACGCATGTTTTAGTTTATAAGTGCAATGATTGTCTTATCTCGTTGTTGATATATCATTCCTAGATTTAGGCGCTACTTCTTCCTAAAACCTAGATATGGCAATTCTGTCACAATTAACCACATTTGCATAAAGTACTCATGGTTGATTATAATCTATCTTAGAAGACAATAATGGTGATCTTATTGAATCCTAGCTCATCGAGACTTTACTAACTTATTACTTAATGGCTCTTTATATACTAGTAGTCCACTGTCCAGATCTTTATCCAAGGAATCAGAACGTCATTTGTTGATCCTAGGTCACCTGCTAGTCTAACTTGTTCACTAAACCAAAGGCAAAGACATGTCAATATTTGAGATCCTAATACTCTAGATGTATAAATTGCAGATATGGAGAGCTATCCCAGCATCTAGCTAACGTTCTATTTGTATTCCTAGACCCAGTTGAATGATATGTCGCATACTTAAGCATATAAACGTGTATAAATTGATAAACATAAAATAACACACAACAAATAAGATGCATTCGTGTTAGCCTCAAAATATTTATTCAGAAATGGAAGCTCAGTCATTCAGCGAGGAATCCTCGGTATCTATAATATTTATATTGTAATAGGCTAGAACGGGTATCGAGCTCGTTAGTTAATCTAATATTGTATATGTTGTGGGCTTAAGGCCAAGTTATCCTAATCCCGGCCCATGATCAAAACACCATTTGGCCTAACAAAGGCCCACTATGACCAGCCCTTTGGTTAGTATAAATACACCTTCTCCATATGTGGAGAAGGTTGGTTGTTTCATTTTTGTTGTTTTCACATAATTGTTGCAATCCACCTCCTCTCTTTCTTTCTTATTTTCTCTCTCTAACTTCTCTCTACAATTTCTTAATATCTTCTTTCTATTTTCTTGTTTTGATTATGGAAGTGAAGTGATTATTGGTTCCTACAATTGGTATCAAGAGCCAAGGGGTTTTATGGTAATTTGTTATTGTGTTTGAGCTTATTAAGCTTCATACAAGCCGAAACTGTGGCTTATATGAGCTTATTGAGCTTATTTTAAGCTTATTTAGTTAAAGTTTCTCTTGCCTTCTATATATTAGTTTGTTTAGCTTATTAGTCAAGTAGTTTTCTTAGTAGAAACAAGGTCATTCTTAAAACTTTTCAAGCTTATTTTGTACTTTTTCTTGATTCAAAAAGTGTCACAATTTTTGGTGTTAAAACCATAAAGTTTGTGTTTTTATGTTAAGAGTCTCTTAGATATACTTGGTTTTACAAAAGAAATCATCCAAAAATGTAAAAAGTGTGTCTTTTTGGTGATTGAAAAGTTGGTTTTTTGGATTTTTTAAATGCACTGAAATTGCCATTTTTGGTTAACCGGAATTGCCACTTATTGTTAACCGAAATTGCCATCTTTAAGTCAACCGATTTTCCAATTAGCCAAAATATCCATTTCACCGGTTTAGCCACTTCACCGAAATAGGCAGTTAACTGATTTTGTCATTTACCTAAGCTTAACCGATTTTGCCAATTTCTAAGCTTAACCGATTTTGAAATTTACCTAAGCTTAACCGATTTAGCCATTTCTACAAGCTTAACCGATTTTGACATACACCATAACATTAGCCAATTTTGACACTATTCAAAGACAAGAATTTTTGTTTCACGGTTTCTTTGTTTATTTGTAAAATCCCGCAAAATACTTACTTATTTTCTCGATTTTATCAAGAGGTGTAAAATCCCGTGAACTAGAATTTCAGTCTCATAACCACAACAACATACACTTTACTTAAGATCCTATAAATCATTTTCACTTCATAACATTCACATAGTTCATCATGACTACTCCAATAGCAACATCCACAACAGATAGTCAAATGAATAACAACATCATGGCAGCTGGTTCAAGAGATTGCCCACCAATGCTCGCACCAGGAAGATGTGCTCAGTGGCAATCACGTTTCAAGAGATATGTTTATACAAGACCAAACAATGAAGCCTTGAAGAAATGTATCCTGCAAGTTCCTTATAAGCTTTCTAATATCATCATTCCAGGTCAACTTACAATAGATGAATCTCCAGAAGTTCCAGAACGAACAGCGGTTGAGACATTCTCGAATATCTCTACTGAAAACAAAGCTCATTATGATGCAGAAAAAGAAGCAATTCATTTGCTCTTGACAAGAAATGGGGAGGAAATTTACTCAACTGTTGATGCTTGCAAGACAGCTCATGATATGTTGATAGCCATTTAAAGGCTACAACAGGATGAATCTTTTAACAAGCAGGATGTCAAGACTAGCTTATTTTGGGAGTTAGGAAGATTTACTTCAAGAGACGGAGAGTCAATTGAGTCATATTACTCTAGGTTTCACAAAATGATGAATGAAATGGTAAGAAACCAGTTGGAAGTTGCTACTATGCAAGTAAATGTTCAATTTCTTCAACAACTTCAACCAGAATGGTCAAGATTTGTGAC